>CATIWJ010400552.1:0-45534 GCA_949640765.1 Croton laevigatus
TTTTTATTTATAATTAAAAATATTTATTTTATTATTATTATTATTTATTTTTATTTATTATTTATTATTAATAATATTTATTATTAGTATACTTGGTTGGGGAATGGGGAAGGGAAAGGGAATGGAAAACCCTTGGGGGGGGTTGGGGAATCAATTTGGGGGAATTGGGGGAAAGCCAAAACTAAAAATGGGTAAAGGGAATGATTAAAAAGGCCAAACAAACAACCACAAAGGGTTTCATTCCCTTTCCCTTTCCTGATTACCTCTAACCAAACGCCCCTTAAGAAAGGGAAACAAGGAGAAAGGAAATAGGGAATCAGAATAACGAGCTAGAGCACGTTTGTATTCAAATTTCCTAAATCTAGAATGGCTAGTAGCAATCATGTGTTGTTTTCTTAAGTTCAGGGAGCAAATGAGTTGTTTAGGGGGAGGCTCTCGCAAAAGTTAGATAGCCAAAAGTTTTTTTAGAAAAATGAGCAAAGGATGTATTTGGCCATATCTTTAATTTTATTTTTAATTGATACTTAATTTTTTAACAAATATAAATAGCATTCATATGCAATAATATTTATTTATAATACCTTTTATTTAAGAACATTTTATTATTGGAATAAAATGTAAAAAAAGTATATATATGGGTGATCTATACAAGTGGTAAAAATATATAGATCTCTTTTGTAAAGAAATAAATAAGATTAAAGTAAAAAAGAAAATAAAATAATATTAAAAGAAGAATATAAAAGTAATATGGAATTTTATATATATATATATATATATATATATATATATACCCCAACTTTGACTCCTGTATATTGCATAGTATTTTAAGTTCCTCCTCAACAGTATCTATCCTCCACAACAGTGACTTGCATAGTCTTAGGCTACATTTGGCAGTTGTGGAACTTAGAGCATCTTTGATAGTAGCATGAGTTATTTTTATATAGTTTCCTAGGTCTGAAAAATGTATTAAGTTCTTTTTTTTTTTTTTTTTCATAAATCCTTTCAAAGCCAAATGTTCATGTGTGGGAAACTAATGTGTAATATTATATATATACGAATAGAGGGTCATATATACACATGTCCATAGTTAATGTATCGTGCAATTAGTCTATCCATATTAAATTATAAGTTCAAAGCAAAAATAATAAATGATTTACGTTTGATTGTGATTTTCAAAATTCAACTGCCTAATAATGTATATATCAACTACCTATTAAAAGCTTAACATTGTAGGCAAAACCTCTTACTAATGTTATGTTACAATTAGAAATGTGAAGCTATTTTGAGGTTAAACAAAATTGCTTCTGATTTTGACAACTTTACTAATGAAGTCTTAAATTAATTATTTGTATTTTCCATGATATTCAAGAATATATATATTAAAAATTGGGGAGTGGGATGAGTGTAGTGGTAAGGAGCAAAGATGGAAAGCTGAAGAACTCAGGTTCGAGTGCCATCAAGTGCAACAAAGAGCCCCTTCTTCGGGTGTGTGTGGGTGCCTGAGTAAATGCCTATATTAAAAAAATTATATATATAAGTTAATTTAAAATTGTTGATGAAAACAATCTTGATGATGTTGATTAATTGTCCTTATTATATAATTAATTGTGCTTAATTAATGGTATGAGATGTCAATGTAATTTACACCCTTTAATTAAAAGAATTTTTCCTTATTTACTATTATATTTGTATTTTTGAACTTATTATACTTTTTCCCTTATGAAGCATATGGAGTTGTCAAAGGCTGATATCATACGTCAACCTTGATTTTAAATCAAGGTTCTATAGTTAGTTGGTTTCGAGCTGTGGTATCTATACCTTAACAAATTATTTTTATTATCTATAATACCTATGAGTGAATAGTGAATGAGGAGGCAACATTTTATTAAGATTTTTAATTTACTTTTCAAAAGTAAATTTAATTGACTAATAGATTATCTTTTTAATTTTGAATTTTATTGGTTACATTTGAATTTACAAATAAAATTTTCCTAATTAAAAAAATTAATATTTAATATTTGATATTAAATAATAAAAATTATGTCATTATTATTATAATATTTATTTTTAATTATATAATATTTTTAATCATTAATTAAAAATTAAATTAACATTTATTATTTAAAATTAAATAATACATATTATTCATAATTATTATAATATTTATTTTTATAATAATTCTATTTAATTAAAAAAGTAATAATAGCAACAATATAATAATTAAACTGATGAAAAATTTTGAAAAAAAAAAATTATTAATAAAACATAGGAAAACAAAATTTTCTAAGATGTTTTGGGAAATTGAGAGCATAACAGAACCAGAAAGGAGTCCAGCTCTTCACAATTGAAGGGTAGAACCAATTCGGAGGAGTGAAGTTCTTTGCAACGACCAGGAATGGAGGAAGTCCGATTAGGCATTGCAGTTCTTCACATGTTCTTTATGAAAGGCGAAGAATCGATTCCAAATGGGAGGTTATCTAGTTTTCTTTTGTTTTTTTATTTAATTTTGTTGATGCTGCAATGTTGATGATGAAAAATTGGTTTTATTAGTTTGTATTTGGATTTTGAGATGAACTTTTGAAATTACACTGTGATTTGATTTTGTTGAATTCGTGATGTTGAGCTAAATTTATCATTGTCTAGAGTGGAGTATGAAGTAAATTGTAATATGAGAATTGAATTTTGATCCCTTTGATTATTTTAATTTTTTTTAATTGGATTGAATAAAAGATAAAGGACGAATGATTCGCTTTTGATTGTCTGATTTAGGTTTTGATTTAAGAATGAGAGTTGAAATTCATTACCGAAATTCATCATTTTAAGAGCTTAAAATGAATTAGAAATATAATTTTTAATAGTAGTATTTGGTTTTGATAAATTGAATTCTATGAATGTAATTACTAGTAGAATACTTTTTTTCGTTGAATTTTTAAAAAATGAATATTTTAGAATAATCAATTAGGTTCGTTTAGTTACTTAAAGATTAATTTACAGATTACGATCCCTAGATTGTTTTTTTTTCTTCCAAATATTGTCTTCGTCTCTGCTTGTGAATTACTATTAGTCTTATTTTCTAGGGTGAGTTGCTGTTGTTTACGTGCGATCATTTATTTTTAAATTAATCAATTTAATCGCTTGATTTGCCGGTTAGATAATAGAAAGAGATTTAATACTAGTAATCATTAGTCATTGAGAGAATACGATCTTAGATGCCTCCGATAGACTACAATTGCCTCGTATACTTGAGGATCACTTTTGGACTATATATATATATATATATATATAAAATAATTTATTATTCAAATTGTTTTTTATATGTTTATATTTTTATTTATGGAGTAAAAAAAATTAAAATGTATTAAAATTCAAATTAATAAAAATATATTCTTCATGGAGATCAACATAATTTATTATTATTTAATAAAATTAAATTCACTCACGCTAATTTAAATTGCAAGACTGACCTGTTATGAACAACTTTTACGAAAAAAAAATATGACATGTCCTATTTGTGAATTGTAATTGTGAATATTTGAAAGTTATTTTTGCATTTTTTAAATACCAGTATTTTTAATATACGTTGCACGTGTTTACTCGTTTAAGTACTCGCTTATTTAATTATGTAATAGTTTAAATTTTTATTTAATTAAATACTTATTAGAATATAATTTGAATTTGATTAATTAATAATTAAGTATTATTTTTATTTTAATTTAACTAATTAATAATTAAAAAATTATTTCTTGAATTTAAATTTAATTAATTAATAATTAAAGTAGTATTCTATATTAGAATTGATTGAATTTTATTAAATAATAATTAAAATAGTATTTTTTATTAGAATATGATTTGAAATAGTTAATTAATTAGCATAAATAATTATATAAAAATAAATTTACTCTTGATAATATAAATTTTATAGGAGTATTTAGGCGAAACCAAATAATCCAATATTTTCACATTTATATATACTAGCGCTTTTTAACTTGCGTTGCACTTGTGTACTCGCTTAGGCACTCGTATTTAATTATATAATAGTTTAAATTTTTATTTAATTTTATTTATTTCTTATATATAGAATTAATTATTGAGAAATATTAAAAAAATTAGTTTAAATTAATTATATTTATAATAAAATAGTATTTTTATTGAAATATTATTGAAATATGATTTGAATTTGATTAATTAATAATTAAATTAATAGTTTTATTTTAATTTAATTTAATTAATAATTAAATAATATTTTTTATTAAAATATGATTTGAATATACTTATTAATTATAAATAATTATATAGTATTTCCAATAGTATGATTTGATTTTACATATAATAATTAAAAAATATTCATTATTAGAATTGGATTTAAATTTTATTAAAATAATATTTTTTATTAGAATTGAATTTGAATTTCATTGATTAATAATTAAAATAATATTCCTTATTAAAATTGGATTTAGAATTTTATTAATTAATAATTGAGATAGTATTCATTTTTAAAACATAAATAATTATATAGAGACAACTTTTATATTTGATAATATAAATTTTGTAAGGGCATTTTAGGCGAAGCGAAATGACCCATTTTCACATTTATATATACTATATACTAGAATTTTTATTGTACGTTGCATGTATGTACTCGTTTAAGTACTCGTTATTTAATTATATAACAAATAATATAAATTTTAATTGATTAATAATTAAATAGTATTTCTTATTAGACTATGATTTGAATATAATTAATTAATTATGGATAATTATATAGTATACTTTATTAGAATATGATTTTTGATTTTAATTAATTAAAATTATCCACTCTTGCATGAAAGATGCTCTGAACTCCTTATACATGTCTTCCTTTTATCATAAAAGTTTGCTTGCAAATTTGTTTTTTAAACAAAAAAAAATGGAACATTACTTCTTACATATATTACTTTTTATTATTGAACTTTACTTGCAAATTTGTTTTAAAAAGAAGGAAAATGGTAATACTACATTATGTCCATTACCTACTACCATCTTTGCTTTAGCTTACTATCGCAATTATTAAGTTACTTTAAAGTTTAAAATAACTTGTGAAGTAACGATATGCAAGGAAAAATGCAATCTTTTTATTTAAAATTAGAATAACATAATGATAAGCATTGTTTGGATTAAAAATTAATACATCTGAAAATATATAAAAATTAAAGTTAAGAATGTTAGGTTGACAAGACGAATTTTATATTATCTTTTTGCTTCTTTTGTATCATATTAGAGATTACAGAATACTAAATATAATGATAGTATAGCTTTCATATCTATGAACTTGAACTTACACGAACACATATATATATATACTAATCATCTTCTAATTATTTGATTTTAATTATATTGTAATTAAATTATACAATTTCGAAATGTTATTTTAATTTTACTATAATTTTTTTTTAAATTGATAACATTTGATTCCTGAATTTTTCTAATTTTTTAAATATATTTCTTTCTTATTTTTGTAAAAGACTTATTCGATATCATATTAGTCCTATAAGAAAGTAAGAAAATAACAAAAAAAAATTTGAAATTTTAATTATTTCATAGAGAACTTGCATTAATATTTTTACCGTTGTTTAACATGTACGTCATTCAGTTGCTAAATTATATTTGTAATATTTCTTTTTCGTAAAATATTTACTTAGTCAGAGTCTATGAAATTATTTATAGAGTAAATTAATCACATTATTTTTTTCTCTTATTTTCTCTCTCTTTTTTTTTTTTTTTCAATGAAAGGCAATGATATCCTTGTTATATCTAAAATTACACTGCCCTTTCATCCTATTATCTTAGTCCATTAGTCCAGGTTTATGATAAAATTTCTCTTTTTTTCCTTTCTCGTTTAAGCCATATAGGTTCATTTCGGGAAGCAAATATCTGGCCCCAAGTTTCAAAATGCTACATACATGAGAGCGTTTTGACCCCATAATCTCACTTAAGCCAAGAGAGCCATTTATCAACTCACATGCACTTTGAGGTTAAAAAGAGAGAGATGTAATACGAGTACTTTCCATGAGGTCACTCATTTTAGTACTACTCTCACCCAACCATGTTTAACTTCGGAGTTTTTATATGACCCAGTGCATCAGTGCCGGTATGATCGCACCTTTTTTTTATTTTGTTTATATGTTCATAAAGAGGTTTTTCTTTATATTTTGTACTTGTGGGTGATTGGTTCTCTTGCAGTAAAAGAAATGCACCTTAAAAAGTTGATGTTGTTGTTGGTCATTGTAAAATTTTATTTTTTTAGGTTAGAGTCAAGCAAAATATATATCTTTTGTTTTGTATATATTAACTATATTGTACATGTAATTTGTTATTAGTTTAATTATAGTTTTAGAATCACAATTTTACAAGTATCATAACAAATACTATACATATAATGATATGAATATCCAATCAAGATAGTACCACATATTATGCGGATGTGAAACTAGTTATTATAAAATTCAAAATGCCAAAATTATTATATTTAAACTAAAATATCAAAGAAATTTGAAGCAAATAAAATATAAATAATTTTGATTTAAATAAATTTGGATTATTAAATGATTATGTATAAAATTTAATGAAAACTAAAATAAATTATAAATTTAAAATCAAAGAGTATAAGTGTTGTATTTATTGTTATTTTTCTCTTGAGTTTCTACCACATTTAATCATCTGAACCATTATTGGTCTTGGTTTTTTTTTTTCCTAAACAGTGATTTATTTCTCGTTTTTCATTATTTTTTATCTTTATTTAATTTAGTCTTTTTCTAAATAAGTGCGAAATTTCTATTTATTTTTATAAAATTTCATATTTTGTCACTCAAATATATTGTTTAACAATTTTTTATTGTGGTTTGTACCCGTTTATTATTTTATATTATTTTTTATATATTTGTGTTCTATTTCTTTTGGTTCACAATTGAAAATATATAGGGAATTGTTTATGTTGTATGGAAATTAGACTTTCATGTCTAAGTTGAAGGCAGGGAATCTATCTCTGTCCACCTTAGTGGTGCTTTGTGGCTTGAGGTTATCCGAGGGACGATTAGGCTATTTATAGTGTGGTTAGCGGTGCAGCAATACTAGTAGGCCAAGCTTGCGGTAAGCGTTGCCCAGGCCCATGACCAGAGGTCGGTGGCCCAGGCCCAACTAAGGTCGGTGGACCAAGCAGGTCGGTGCAGGTCGGTGGCTTACATAAGTGATACTTTCATATTCTAATGTCTTCATCTTCTGAGCGTTGTTTTCTTCTAGCACGTTCTTATGAGTCAAAAAATGCTTAATTTTGACGAACTTTCAAATTTGAAGTACCTGGATTGAATTTATATAGTGTGCAAATTTTCCAATAAGTTATTCTAAATTTGTATGATTTTGTTATCATCAAAATTAGAAATTGTGTGCCCTTGAGTCAACAAATATTTTCTAAGAATAATTAATTTACTTTTTTTTTATTCACAATTATAAATTGAAATATGTAGAATATGATTCTACTTATCAATAATTAGTTGGTCTAGCGAAATAAGACACTAATCTTTTAAATAATGTCTAAATTCGAAGCTTGGCATGTGAAAAAAGAAAATTAATTTGAAAAGGTCACCCTTATAATGAGTCATGTGAAAAAAGAAAATTAATTTGAAAATGTCACCCTTGTAATGAGTCTATATACTCCCTCCATTCTTAAATAAGTATCTCATTTTCTATTTCTCTATTATTTAGAAAAAAAGGTAGTTATTGTATTGAAAATACAAAATGTATTCATTGAAAAGCCCCTTATAACCTTTATTAAATATGTAGATAATGTTTTAACCGAACCGAATTTGATCACCTCTAGCGATTATAATCTCTATTACAAAATCCTCTGATTCTTCTCTTTGCGATGAGCGCGATGCGAGGGTCTCAGAGATTTGATCTCGAATCGATTGAGCTTGACTTGAAGATGATTCAAGAGTCGTTGACTTGATCTTGAATCACGAACTTTGATGAGGGTGATTCAAGGGTCAATGACTTAATCTTGAATCACGAACTTTGAAGAGCCTTTGATATTTAAATTTGGTGGAGGTCTTCGAGAGTTTGATTTGACAGGGTTTTTGAGCTTGAATTTTGTCTTTCTATCACGAACACGAAATGAGAGTCACAGGGACTTGATCTCGAATCTTCCTAGAGTACTTTTGATGACGATTGTCGGACAAGGCTTTAAACTTAGGAAAAGCTTGCGTCTTCAACATCAATGCTTTGGAGCTTGATTTGTATATTTAACAAGAAGCGAGGGGTAGGGGTAGGCAAAACTGGTTCGGTTCGGTTAACTAAACCAAAAATTGGTTTTCAGTTCAAAATCGAATTTAATATATATGAATCGAAAACCAAACCAAATTTCGGTTCAGTTTTGGTTCGTTTTACTGTTCGGATTCAGTTTTGCACACATTTTTATGTGTAAAATTCGGTTCAGTAAACAAAAAATTGAACAGAAAAATTCGATTCACACATTTTAAGAACTGAAATTGAACCGAAAAATAAGGTTAACCGACTATTCGGTTCGGTTCCGTTTGGTTCCAGTTTGGTTTCGATTTATGGTTTGGTTTTGCCCACCCCTAGCGAGGGTCGCGATGACTTGATCTTGGATCTATGTTGAATTGCCTTTGATGATAATCCAAATGTCGTAGATTTACTCTTGAATTATCTTGATAAACTTTGTTGGCGATTGTTGAATGAGCCTATAAACTTTGAGGAGAGGTCGCTTCTTCAATTAGCCAAAGCTTTGAGACTTGATTGTCTTGAATTCGCTAGAGTTTCAAGGCTTGATTTTCTTCTAGAGCTTTGGAGCTTAGATTTTCTGGCCCCTTAAACTAAAGAGAGGCAGCCTATTTATATGAAATAGGAGATAGGAGATGCTTGCCCACTAAGCGAAACAATTTGATTGGTCCACTTGGCACACTCCGATTGGTTCCATATTTTTGACATTATCCATAATTTATTTTAAAGTGATAATTTTCAATAATTATTATTTAAATAATAATTTAATTGGCCACTTAAAATAAATCATTTAATTTAATTAACTAATATTTTAATTAGCCAACAAAATAATCAAACTAACAAATTAACTTAATTTATTTATTTTTCTTCAAATTTTCCGTGCAAACAGATGCCCCCTCGAGAATTGTTCAAAATTTTGGTTGAATAGATCTCGAAAATTTGTAGAATTGCGCGAATTTTTTTTTTAATTCACACGTTCATTGTTGCGTGAACTTTAGTCTGACATGTGAGCCAATCTGTCACATCGACTGCTTTGATTTGTTTGAACTTGAAATCTTGATTTGCTTGAATTTGAAATCTTGATTTGTTTGAATTTGAAGCATTGAATTATATATATATATATATCGTAAACTTGATTCTTATTTTATACGGACTTAGAAATTATAACATTTTTATTAGGAATATAATTGAAAATTATAATCTTTATTTGGGTAGAAATCCTCTTATTATGAATATAATTAAAAATTATAATTCTTATTTATTTAGGAATATAATTTCTTAATCTTTAAGAATCTGACTTCTTTTTAATTGGTTGAATTGAATTTAATTTTAATAAGGTTAGGTTTATATAATTTCCTTATAAAAGAACACTTAATTCCAGTTTTTACCTTCACGCAAACCTCTCTGCCTAAGTTTGTTTCGAAGCTTCTTCCTCTGCTGAAGGCCTACACCACAGGCTGAACCAATTTCTTTGCTTGACGAATTGCGTCAACAAGCTCTCGTTTTGATTCCATGTAAAATCTAAGGCCAAAATCATTTTTTACCCCATGTACTATTATGATTTGGGACTTTTAGCCCCTGAGCATACTAATGGACACTTTTAGCCCCTGTACTACTAAATAAAGGTAGGTTAGCCCCTTTACTACCAAATAAAAATATTTTACGCCACTCCAGCCGGCCTTCCGTTTGATCCATATTTTTTTCAGTGACAAACATTGAAAATGAGTATACCAAATTGAAGCACTCGATGTAAGGATTCCAAATCCGATCTCATATTTGTCATCCAACCACCGGAAGATTTTGTTTTACATGTTTAAAGTTTTTTCTTCAAAACTTTAAACACATAAAATGAGGTTTTTCGGTAGTTGAACGATAGATATGAGACCAAATTTGGGATTCTTACATCGAGAGCTTCAAATTGGTATACTCATTTGCAATGTTTGTTGCCAGGAAAAAATGGGTTAAACGGCCGACCGGCCGGAGGGGCCTAAATTATTTTTATTTGGTAGTATAGGGGCTAAAACTGCCACTAGTATACTCAAGGGCTAAAAGTCCCAAAGTATGATAGTATAGAGGGAAAAATGATTTTGGCCAAAAGCTAATGACGAGTCCATATTGACCAGCTTGCACCATAATCAAATTCATTAATTATTCGGCCAAAATCATTTTTTGCCCCTATACTATCATACTTTGGGACTTTTAGCCTCCTGAATATACTAGTGGGCACTTTTAGCCCATGCACTACCAAATAAAGGTAATTTAGGTCCCTTCGGCCGACTGGCCGTTTGACCCATTTTTTTCCGGCAATAAACCTTGCAAATGAGTATACCAAATTGAAGCTCTTGATGTAAGGATTCCAAATATGATCTCGTATCTATTGTCCAACCACTAGAAGACCTCGTTTTATGTGTTTAAAATTTTGAAGAAAAAACTTTAAACATGTAAAACATAGTCTTCTTGCGGTTCGATAACAAATATGAGCCCGAATTTGGAATCTTTACATCGAGTGCTTCAATTTGGTATATTTCTTTGCAATGTTTGTCACCGAAAAAAAATAGGTCAAACGGCCGGCCGGCCGAAGGGGCTTAAATTACCTTTAATTGGTAATATATGGGGCTAAAAATACCTTTATTTAGTAGTACGGGGGCTAAAAATATCCACTAGTATACTCAGGGGTTAAAAATTCCAAAGCATAATAGTACATGAGGCAAAAATGATTTTGGCCTCAATTATTCATCATCATTGTCAAAATCATCATCATCCATCATCATCAAAATCACCTTACATCATCAAGATCATCGTCATTTATCAAGGTCATCATTATTGGCTTTCGTCATTATCCATCCAAATCATCGTCATTAATCCAGATCATCATCATATTCAAGACCATCATCATCCACATCCTCATCGTACATGTCATACATATTCACATTATACCACTAACGTGAATAGGGGTGGGAAAAATGAACCGAACCGATTTTTCGGTTCAAAACTGACTATAAATTTTATAAACCGAACTGAAATTTAGTTTTAACCGAATTTTACATGTAAAATGAAAATCGGTTCATACCATATCACGAACCGAAAATTGAATTGAAAATTCGGTTTACAAATTTTAGGTACCGAAAATCGAACCGAAAATTCGGTTAACCGATTGTTCAGTTCGGTTCCGGTTTGCAGTTCGGTTTTGCCCACCCCTAAACGTGAATATCAGTCCAATTTCTTGATATTTTTCTTCACTCGTCTTCTGCTTTTTTCACCTTTTTTTTCATCCTTTTTTTTATTCCTCGTCGGCTTTCTCCTTTCTTTTTTTTTTTTTCTAGCATCGCTTTCTTGAATTACTCTATCCGTCTTTTTTAACTTGTGATCCTAACAATTTATTGCATTTGGAAACTTCAACAACGTCGCTTTTTTTATTTTTTTTATATTCTTTGAAAATTCTACCAACATGACACTTCATCGCTCAAGACTTCATCATCATGATGCTTCATTATTCAAAGCTTTACCAACATGACTCACTTGGCAAATCATCAAGTCATCAAACCATTATCATCATCCTCATCATCAGCTTAATTATACAAAAACAATTGTAAAGCCTATAGACAATAAACAAGTTCAGTGCCATGGAAAGCAATTGCGATAGCATGAAATAATCCTTCTTCGGGCATTTTTTTTTCATATTTCTTCCTTTTTTTTTCTCATTTTTTTTATTAATTATGCAACCCATTTAATATTGAACATTTTCATTTTTTTAATTTTTTTTTTACTTTTCTTTTCAGGATCGCTTTTTTGAATTGCTGTATATGTCTTTTTCAAATTATTGCCCCAACAATTTATTGCGCTTGGAGACTTCAACGTTGCTTTTATAATATATATATATATATATATTCTTTGAAAATTCTACCAACATGGCACTTCATCGCTCAAGACTTCATCACCTTGAAGCTTCGTTATTCAAAGCTTTACCAACATGACTCCCTTGGCTGATCATCAAGTCATCAAACCATCATCATCATATGCGTCATCAATTTAATTATACAAAAACAATTGTAAAGCCCATAGACAAGAAACAAGTCCAGTGCCTTGGAAAACAATTTGTGATAGCATGAAATAATCCTTCTCTGCACATTTTTTTTTTCATCTTTCTTTCATTTTTTTTTTCTCATCTCTTTTTTTGTTTAATTATGCAACCCATTTAATATTGATCACGTTTCTTTTTTTTTTTAATGCAATCAAGTGCAATTTAACTTTTAATTGGCCAAATTGCTTCAAATTTCAACAACTCATTTTCAACAAATTATTGCGCTTTGGCTAAAGTGCATTGTCACTGCTCTCAACAACTTTTTTTTTTGCACTTTTGCTAAAGTGCATCGTCTCAACAATTTATTGCGGAAGCGCCATTAACATGGTTCGTATATTTGATTTTCTATCCTCTAACAGGAGTTCAAGAATCAAGATTCTGAATGATGATGACGAAATCTCACAACCTGGCCTAATTTTTGCTTCTCAGAAATTTGCCCAAGGACTCTTTGAAGTTAAGCTGCCAAGGAAGTTAGATTCCTCGCATATTTAAGATTGCACTACCTAAAAAAGTTATCAACTGGAAGATCGAGACAATAGAATTGAACTCTCCACTTGCAACGTGCTACAGTCTTCGCTCCATTCAGTTTTTTTTTTACTTCATCAATATATCTTTCACTTCTAGCAACTCGTATCCGCAACAAGGAAGTTTGGCAATCTTCTTTTCCATCAAACTTGCTAGCGAATTCACCTTTATTGAATGCTATTGGGAGTGACTTGAAGATTTATTGAAGAGTCATCATCAACTTTATTTTTTCATGACGATTCTACTTTCTCTTATG
Source organism: Croton laevigatus (assembly GCA_949640765.1). Classification (NCBI taxonomy): domain Eukaryota; kingdom Viridiplantae; phylum Streptophyta; class Magnoliopsida; order Malpighiales; family Euphorbiaceae; genus Croton; species Croton laevigatus. Next base: position 13,134 of record CATIWJ010400552.1, read on the forward strand.
GTGACTTAATTTTTTTTTTTGACATGTGACTGAACTTAGTAGAATACTAAGCTGCCTACGTACCTTCTTTTGGGAATGATCAAGTCATAACATAGTTCAATTGCTTTTTTATTTTTTTTATTTTTTAGATTTTTTTTTGTTTTGCAATTCACAGTTTAAGCTCATGCGGGCTAGGAGCACAGTCAAGCTTTTAAGTGTGAAAATTCTTTAAAATCTTATCATTGATAGGCTAAACTTGCACTCCATCTTGATCAACAATCTTGTAGGTTGTTTGCACCTCATATGATTCATTGCAATTCAAAAGAAATTTTTTGCCCCCGATGCCGCATTTTTCTTTTAGTTTCTTTTCAGGCTTATCATGCAATTTAGTTGAAACCGCTGATATAGCCATTGATTGTTCAAATTATGATTCTTCAAGGATGCATCGAATTCCATGATCAGAAAAACTAAGCTTTATGTCATGAGCACGAGTAGCCAACTCTTCAAAAGTACGATGCCTGATTCCTTGGAGGATTTAGCATAAACTCCAATTCATACCTTTGATTCACATTTCAATTGTTGAAGATTTTGCTAAATGATCCTTGCAGTTTAAGTTGAGATTCTCCACCTTTCAATGTAGTCAACAACAAACTTATCCTTCCATTGACGAGTTGCAATAAGCTACAGCATACTGACTACACGTTTAGTGCTGCAGAAGTGGTTAAGGAATTCCTGCTCTAACTGCTCCCAACTATCAATTGAACCGGGCTTAAGATCAGTGTACCAATCGAAAGCGTTTCCTTTTAAGGATAAAAAAAAATTGCTTGACTAGGAGATCACCATTAGAATCGGCATTATTGCAAGTCTCTACAAAATGAGCTACATGTTGTCTTAGATTTCTGTTGCCATCAAATTGTTGAAACTTGGGTAATTGATAATCTTCTGGCATCTTTAACATATTGATCCTTGACATATAAGGCTTAAAGTATGTGTAATATGGTTGTATATTTGTCTCCAAATGATCTTTAATGGCTTCTTTGGTAAGCTTTTTTAGTTGCATAACAGAAACTGAACCATCAGCAGCAATTTGGATGTTTTTTAGAGGCTTTATGGAAGAATTTTCTATGATTGCCTTTTGAGATTCCATCTCCTTTTGTGGTGATGCCCCCATTTGTGAAGATTCACTTCTATCTATCATGTGGCTTTTTGTGGAAAGGCTTTTCAATTCGTTGGTGACCATGGCGATTTGAGAATCTTTTTCACAAATGACATCATTTAGAGCATCCAGTTGTTGTTTTAAGCTTGCAAGTTAGTCTTCAGTTGATGTCACATTTGTCATCATCACGAATACACAAGAAGCATCGTCTTCCAAAGTTAGAGAAGCGTCAAAGACTTGTTATTGCGGATAGATAGCTTGTGCATGAAACTCGTCAATTAGCTTCATCTCGACAAGAGCATCAACAATGGAAGCACCTTTTGCAAAGTTCGGAGTAGCGGTGGAAGGGCCTTTTGTAGCTTTTGGAATGGTAATAGAAGTGTCAATTGTAGCTTTTGAAGCAAAAGTAATCTTCCTTGATGCCATTTGCTTTGATTTGGACTTAAAACTTGAACTTGCAAAGAGAGATGATGAGAGGTAGAGATCGTCCCACTGGGCGTGCCAAAAATTTGTATGAACAAATTTTGTATTCCTGAAAAAAAAATTACAAAGAAAATAATATAGCGTTATAATCTTTATTACAAAATCCTTTGATTCTTCTCTTTACGATGAAAGTGATGCGAGGGTCTCAGAGACTTGTTCTCGAATCGATTAAGCTTGACTTGAAGATGATTCAAGGGTCGTTGACTTGATCTTGAATCACAAACTTTGATAAAGATGATTTAAGGGTCAATGACTTGATATTGAATTATGAACTTTGAAGAACCTTCGATCTTTAGATTTGGTGGAGGTCTTCGGGAGTTTGATTTGACAAGACTTTTGAGCTTGAATTCTGTCTTTGTATCATGAACGCGAAACGAGAGTCGTAGGGACTTGATCTCTAATCTTTGTGGAGGACTTTTGATGACGATTGTCGGACAAGGCTTTAAACTTTGGAAATCTTTGAGTCTTTAACATCAAAGCTTTAGAGCTTAATTTGTATCTTTAACAAGAAGCGAGGGTTCCGATGACTTGATCTCGGATATATGTTAAACCGCCTTTGATGATAATCCAAGTATTGTAGACTTGCTTTTGAATTATCTTGACGAACTTTGTTGACGATTGTTGAATGAGCATTTGAACTTTGAGGAGAGGTCACGTCTTCAATTAGCCAGAGCTTCGAGACTTGATTGTCTTCAATTCGCCAGAGCTTCGAGGCTTGATTTTCTCTTGGAGCTTAGATTTTCTGGCCCCTTAAACAAAAGAAAGGTAGCCAATTTATTGGAGATAGGAAATGCTTGCCCACTAAGTAAAACGATTTGATTGGTCCACTTGGCACACTCCTATTGGTTCCATATTTTTTTACATTATCCATAATTTATTTTAAAGTGATAGTTTCTAATAATGATTATTTAAATAATTGATGACATCGTCCCCTGAATGGTCAGCACTAGACGAGCCGTGGGACCAGAAAGCGCTATATGGGCTGGGTGAAGGCCCAAGGTCAACATAGGCTTAGCATAGGTATGGGATGTTCAGCATCTTGGATGTTCAGGCCAATGTCCATGAGCCATCCAAGGATCGTCCTCAGGTCAGCTCAGGCTGATGTCCAAGAGCCATCCAGGGATCGTTCTTAGGTCAACTCGGGCCATATTCCTGGTAATAATTACTTATAGTTTAGATAGCTAAGCACGCAACCCATACTCTGATAGGTATGGGTTGCGTAATGTGTATTACTGTCATCATTACGGAGAGTTGACATTTACGGTTATCATTACGGGGAGTTAGTGTGCAAGCAACCATTAAGAAATCTCTACTATAAGTACCATAAGAATCTACTATTCACGGGTAATCTCTCTCAATATTTCTATTCTCTAATCTCCTTTTCTAATTATAGACGATTCCACATCTGACTTAAGCATCGGAGTGTTTGTCAAGACAACACCCTTGCTCTTTCCTTTGTTTTTAGGATCGTCCCTTCAAGGATCAATCACTTAGCCACTTCAAAGTGAACCATAGCTCAAATCAGTTTCCCTTTTTAGCCTCGGAAACATCAATAATAATTAAATTGGCCACTTAAAATAAATCATTTAATGTTTTCAAGATCGTCCCTTAAAGGCTCAATCACTTAGCTACTTTAAGGCGAACCATAGCTAGAATCAATTTTCCTTTTTAGCCTTGGAAACACCAATAATAATTAAATTGGTCACTTAAAATAAATCATTTAATTTAATTAACTAATATTTTAATTAGCTAATTAAATAATTAAACTAACAAATTAACTTAATTAATTTATTTTTCTTTAAATTTTCCGTGCAAACAATATCAGTTCCAATTTAATTATAGACGATCCCACATTTTACTTAAGCATCGGATTGTTTGCCAAGGCAACACCCTTACTCTTTCCTTTGTTTTTAGGATCGTCCCTTCAAGGATCAATCACTTAGCCACTTCAAAGTGAACTATAGCTCGAATCAGTTTCCCTTTTTAGCCTCGGAAACATCAATAATAATTAAATTGGCCACTTAAAATAAATCATTTAATGTTTTCAGGATCGTCCCTTAAAGGCTCAATCACTTAGCTACTTTAAGGTGAACCATAGCTAGAATCAGTTTTCCTTTTTAGCCTTGGAAACACCAATAATAATTAAATTGACCACTTAAAATAAATCATTTAATTTAATTAACTAATATTTTAATTAGCTAATTAAATAATTAAACTAACAAATTAATTTAATTAATTTATTTTTCTTTAAATTTTCCGTGCAAACAATATCAGTTCGAATTTTCTTCTTCTTCTCCAAAATTCTAATTACTATTACAGTGTCTTTCTCCTCCAAATATAACAACTAAAATCGGAAAACCACTAAGAATAAGTAGAAGAAAAAGAAGAAGAGAGATAGATTCATAAAACAATTGAAGAAGATGGCGATTATGATGATCCGTTGGATTTTTAAAATTATGTTTATTGAAAAGTGTTATTTACTGTATATTGGAAAATTAATGTTATTTAATACTTTTTTTTTAAATATAGAAAAGATCATTAATTGATCGGTTAACAGTTTATGCTACAGAGTAAAGGTAGTCATCCCTTGAGTATCAAACAAATTGATACTAATAATGTGATTGACAGGAATTAAACCCGAAACCAGCACATTCTAAAATATTCGTGGAAAGCAGAATGACAAACCGGATCATCCCATGATTCGCAATATAATTTTTTTTCTCCCTCCTAAAACTTAATTTTAAAAGGGTTATTTTATTCCATTTGAATTTCCAACGGAACACGGCCATACATATCACCTAACTAATTTACATTTCTCACCTTCCATATTTGAATATTCTCAACCAAATGAGTCAAAGACACGAAGTCACAGTCTCACTGAAACTTAGCCACGTGTCAACCATTGAACCGTTTATAAACAAATTGATCCATAAAACCAAAAGTTGCTAAAAGTGTATAATAAGAACGCCTACACCTTATCTTTCGTCAAAGAATACCTCTCGTATTAAAGAAGTCTCACGCGCTTCTTCTAGTTTCGTTACGCTTACGCCTCACATGCTTATATAAGTGGCCAACGATCAAAAACGGAAACAAAAGTAAAAGAGAGTGAAAAACTTACAATCGATAACAAATTAGCCGGAGAAATCTACGTAGCCGGTGAAGCACTCGCCGGGAGCATAATCCCGATCATATTCCCGGCGAAATTGTTTAGAATATTTTGAAGACTGCATGAGAAGAAAAGGCGAAACGGAGAGAAAACTCGAGAAAAAGATGGATGGAGAGGAAGCAGAAGAGGTCGTGGCAGTGATGACGACGAAGGAGAAAGAGGAGAAGAAGAGAAAGTTTGAGAAGAAATTAGTGAAATTTAAAAATTTGCCAGATTATTTGCAAGATAATGAGTATATAGTGGATTATTATAGGTGCGAATGGCCATTAAAGGAATCTTTGTTGAGCGTCTTCTCCATACACAATGAATCCCTCAATATATGGACGTAAGCAATTCTTTCCTTTTCTGTTTCTGAATAATTTGCTATTAATTTTGTTTGATTGAAATTCGAATTGGCTAATTGGTTCAGGCATTTAGGAGGATTTTTGATATTTTTGGGATTGACGGTGATGAGTTGTATGGAGACGACGGAGCTCGGAGGCTTCATCACCGGTTTCTCCAGGTAATATCTAACAGAGTATGTACGGTAGATTCATTTTCACATGACCTAGAAAATATGTTCTGATTAGTAAGATTTGATTGACAGACGGAAAAATTCTGGAGCGTCAACGATGATGATGATGGACAGACATGAATTCAACGTCTCTGATAAGAACCACAAGTTGCCGGTAATTTTTTGTGCTTTATTGACCTAATTATTTTATTAAAAAAATAGAGATGGGCGGGAGATGACACCATTTGATAGTGGGTCCTGAAAACTAAATATTCTAAAAAGCTGAACACTCCATGTGAATTACTTTGATTCTTTAAAATTAACTTTTCTTTTTCATTTCCTTTTCTGCTCTTTCAAATTTCATTTCCCTATTATAGCTATGGCACCTGGCTTACCTGCATTGGTCTTTCTCCTCCAATGTCACAAAAAGTTAATTTATTTATATTCATTGTTTTTGAATTTTTTTTTTTTGAATTTTTTATTAGTTGAGTGTCAATTTTGCTGAAGGGAGCAATTTTATTATCAGTAAAACAATGAGTAAACATAAATAAAGTAAAACAATGAGTAAAAGAAATTCATTCAACTTTGTGCTGAAAGATAAAGATTCCTACCAAAAGGTATACAAGTAACCTAATAGAAGTATTTGCAGTTTGAAGTAGTTCTTCCAATATGAAACTGAAATTTAATTTTTTAAGTAATTTCAAATTATGGATTTATTTCTATTTCTGTTCCATGTTTAATATAATTAGTAAATGATATATTGGTTTAAATTGATTAATACGAGTTCGTTGATTACTATCAGTTTTCTAACTTCTAATAATAGTTGATGGAATGGTCAATTTCTCCATTGCACATAACTAGTACTTATGTTGCGTGAAGGCATGAATAACTAAAATCTTGGCAGCTCCATGATGAATGATGATATAGCTTGAATGATTTACAAACAATGGTAGCATAAAATTATCAATATTTTAATTTTTATGTCGGCAAGTTTTGTGCATTTTGTTAGGATTTACATGGAATAATAAACTTAAACATTGCCACATAAATTATTGATTCTTGCAGGATGCACACTTGAGACACATCTCACCAGACTCAGCTCTATCTGAAACTATTCCAATATGGCCATGGTTTGTTTTCTTATCAGGAGCAATGGGTTGTTTAGTCTGCAGCTCAATGTCTCACCTCCTTGCTTGCCATTCCAAAAGCTTTAACCGTTTCTTTTGGCGTTTAGATTATGCAGGCATTGCACTTATGATTGTTTCTTCATTTGTTGCTCCCATCTATTATGTCTTCTATTGCAATCGTTTTCCACAGTTTTTCTACATTACCTCCATAACTGTAATTGGTCTCCTTGTCATTATTACTCTATTAACTCCTGCACTATCTTGTTCTCGTTATCGACCCTTTAGAGCTACCTTGTTCTTGATCATGGGTTTATTGGGGATAATTCCTGCAGGACATGCAGTTTCTATTTATTGGGGAAATCCAGAGATCATTATATCTCTTGGTCTTGAGCTTGTTATGGGTATTTTGTATGGTATAGGAGTTGTGTTTTATATCACTAGAATACCTGAGCGTTGGAAACCTGGTGCTTTTGACATTGCAGGACACAGCCATCAGATTTTTCATTTGTTTGTTGTTCTAGCTGCCCTTTCTCATTGTGCTGCAACTCTTATAATTCTGGATTTTCGTCATAGATCGCCCTCTTGTGCATCTTAGTTTGTAGATATTCAAAGTTAGTTGTGTTGTGCTAAGGGTTCCTTATTCTCTAGTTGTGAAAAATTGTTGTTACTAAGACTAGTTAGAAATTTAATGTATTTCTTTCAAAAAAATGTACGGTAATTCATATTCGTAAGGGTTAATTACTGAAAAATGAAAAGACTTTATCAAGTAGTATATCCTAATTTATTGTACATAATAATAATTATTTCAGAAAATTATATAAAATACACTATTCCATTCATTATGTGGGGAGACCTTTCTTTTTTAATCAGTAAAAAGAAAAAGTAGACCCATTAGCCGATAATTGGAAATTAAAAGTTGCTGTAACAAGTTGAAACAATTGGTATTTCTTTTGACAGATTATGACCTAGAAAAAACCATAAACCACAATGGCTAAATGAAGTGCTGTAAGGAAGATTAAGATATATTGATATACATGCAATATGTTTGAACCTTATTACAGCAGACCTTCAAAATGGTTATAATGTAATAGTACGTTCTGGAAAAGGTAAAATTTTCAAGGTTATTTTAATTTTATTGGACAACAAACAAAAAATAATAACGCCTAAGAAAAACAACAACAGACACTAATTTATCAACATGATCATCGCGATTTTCTTTCAGAAAATCAGCAGTCCAACAAACAGCTCTCCTCTGCAGCAAAACCAAGTTGTATCCGAAAATATTCACATTTTTGGAGGCCTATAGTGACAATGTCAAACTCTCTGACAGCAAGTCACTGCAGAGGCCTCCCTCAATTGTGTCAGCCACTATTTCTCTCTGCCGTTGCCATAAGGCCTGCTTGCAAGCAAATCTTTATGAAAGATAAGTTTCATTACCGGAAATCAGCTTTTAACCTCAACCACCTCTGCTTCATTGTCACTATAATCTGCCCAGCTCTTGCTCGGTTTCTCCTCCATTGCAATGCTATTATCATGCGATTCTTTTTCTGCAGCTGTATCTCCAGCTGATGTAACTATGACTTTAGGCTCTTCTTCAGTTCTAGTTTGAGCGAGGTTATCATTGCCATTTCGCTCATTTGGTTGGTCTTCTGCTACTTTAGCTGTGGAGTTTTCTGCTTCATTAGTTGCAACAGCTACTTCTTCTTCTTCATTTTCAGCACTTGAGTCAACAGGAACTGATTCTGGCGCTTCCACTGGACTGACAGGAGTAGCCAGGAATCCGTTTGAAGTCATCGGAAGACCATTTATTGTTGCTGGATATCCATTTGTTGACAATGGAATATTGGTTGGAGAAATGGGGAAGCCATCTGGAGAGACTGGCATGGCATTTGGTGTAGTCACATAACCATTTGCTGACATGGGATAGCCATTAGGAACCCAAGGCTGGCCAGGTACAAATTCCGCAGCATGAGGGTTCATTATTCTGGGGACATTGAAATGATTCCCATCCCCATTTTGTTCACCACTTTGGAAGTTAGGTTTGTTGCGCGAAACCCGATTTCCAGATCTATTGTAGCTACCAGATAGCCTTGGACCATAAGGAACTCTAGCTGTTGCAGACTGGTGAGGTGATCTGCGGACAGGACTAACCGGAAGCATTGGAGGAATATTCACCGGCGGGGGAAGAATTCCTCCATGGTCTTTGAATCCTGGAACTGGAACTGAGCCAAAAACTGGAATTATGGATGGGTTAAATGGTGGTGCAGCTGCAGAAAGTTTCTTTGTTGTCTCCTTCCCAGTTTCCACATCTTGTTTTTCATCTTCAGTTGGCAAAGACTTAACATTTGAGCAACCGTTGGATACTTCCTGTGGATTCTCATCTATTAGTTTTTCACTAGAAACTGAAGCTTGATTATCGGTTATAATAGACGCAGGCTCCGGATCACCAATTTTAGAGAAAGTGCTGTTTGAATCTTTGGAAGTGTCTATATTCTCGTGTCCAAGAACTGCAACTTTTCCAGCATCAGCAGTTTTACTTTCAACTATTCCAGATTCTTTTTCTTCTTGTGGCTTAATCATCTCATCTTCTGTTTGCGAATCTGCATTGGCAGGACTATTGATTTCCTCAGGGTTCTGAACTTTTTCTTCCTCTGCATCTTTTGATACTGTCAACTCACCTGAACTTTCTTCTACTGGAAGATTTCCCTTTGGCAACTGTTCCGTCACTGTCTTCACAATTGTCCCAGGAGGAGCTAAAGCAACTTCTTTGTAGGAGAAAAGTTTTCCGGCTGCCTGAACTCTTACTGGACTTGTCAATGTAGCTGATTTAGCAACTTGATCAGTTGAAACAGGGGTAGGAGGAGCAGATTTAGGGTTTGCTGATTTCTCCACTGTACCTGCCGTTGCACCAGAACTATTTTGCTTTGGACTGAAGCTTATACTTTTAACAAACTTTTTAGTGACAGGAGAATTGGGTCCTGCAGAACCAGCTGAGTCATTTGGTGATGTTCTCGGAGATGTAAAACTGGTGGGCTTTCCACGGATTTTTGATGATGGAGCTACATTGGTAAAGTTAGTATTTAGTTTAGCCAGGCTTGGCCTCCTCGAACCAGAAGGTTTGCGACTCATAGGTGAACGGCCTTTAGGTACAGCTTCTTGCCACCCTTCGTCTGACTCATCCTCCAGCATTACATCATCACTTGTACTTATTATTGTATGATCTGGAAGACTTGAATCAGTTTTTTCATTCCTAGTTTCAGTGAATTGAACTTCAGATTTATTTTCTTTATCACTTGAATTCTCCACAACAGGATAAGTTGGTGATAAAGCTTCGTCCTTTTGAGACTCATCTGAGACTGTTTCCCAGTTTTGTCCTGGTTTGCCTTTGAACTGTGTGATCAGAGGAGAAATGCTATTCAATATTAGATAAGTTCAACAAAGTGAAAATATTAGTTTGAGTAATAATATAAGATTATAAAATAGTAAATTTATGACCTTTGCACGAGCTTTCTTTTGTGCTTCTCTTGCTTTCATATCCGCATCTGGCGTTATATAATCCAGTAGGTCTGATACACTGAGTCAGAAGGAAAGTTTTGTTAATTAGTTATTGAAAACAGTATTGCAAGTTTCATCTGCCACTCTAATCAAGGTAAGGTTCCAGTAGCAGTGGCTTTGATTCCACAAGCAGCTAACATGATTTCCAAAGGGTTTAACCAACAAAATGGTAAATCAAACCTACTAAAGCTATTGCTTAAGAAGTCATTCTAATTATGTGAAGACAAGTATTGTACAATTGAAATCACTGGTCGGCTTTAAACTTGAAGGTAAGTTCATCATTATGCATAATGAAAACAACAACTGAGATTGTTAATGTCATCTCAAATGAAACATGTATTTCTAAACTTTTATGATTTTTACCTTGAGTGACCATAAATTTAATCTTATGATTATTACCTTAAATGACCTTTACTTGATATTGAGGCATCTGGCTTTGGAGTGCCATTGCGAGCAGCTTCTTGCTGCTCCAGAGCCTTTGACTCAAAATATTCAAGCCATGCAGCTGCATCCTGTAAAAGTTCATCATCTATAGATTTCAGGAGCAAGAATCTCCTTTTAAGATGAAATTTGACATTGAATATTAAACTTGACACTACCTGTGTGCGTAAATCCTCAGATCCAAGTTTAGCCTGCAGTATTTGCAGTGTAGTTTGTTCATGCTGAACACTGAGGGAGTATGCTTCCATCAATGAGAGAGCAATTGCTATAGCATGGTAGCTGGCAGCAGTCTGAAAAAGCTTGAATGCATCAAGAATGAAAGAACAGAAATAACTAACCTACATTAGACAATGAACATGCATTTCACACGTGTAGTTTACTTCAAGAAGCAGGTTGCTGTATCTATCTGTAAGCTAATCATACTTCTCATATTATTTGAGCTTTGTAATAAAATGTTAAGGCCTCTTAGTCAATAATTTGCCAACATCTGCCACCTCTTAAATAGATGCTCTGCAGTAATTTCCAGCATGGCATCTTCCTAACTCATTGAAGAGTGGAACCACAATTTCAGATAGCACAAAAAATTTGCAAATAGGCCTGCCGCCTGCCCCATAAACTCCTAGTGAACACCAAATTGCAGGTAATCACAGTTCTGTAAAGGAGGCAATTTTGATTGATTGGCTGTTTGTTTCTTTCACTGTAGTTCTCATAGTCCTTTGGCCTTTTCAATCTCATAATCATCAAAGATCTCACAGGAAAAACATCTAAAAAGAATCCACCTGAGAAATTCTTCGTGTGCATGTGAGTGGGGGTGTGGTTTGTGTTTGTAAGATAGAGAGAGAGCCTGCCTGTATGTGATCAGCTCCAAGTAGTCTCTGGTTACACTTCAAAGCCTCATGGAGGTACCTAAGTGCAACGTGAACATTGCCCAACCCTTCTTCCATCATTGCTACATTGATATATGTGGCAGCCGTATTTGGATGAGATGGTCCACATGTTAAATGCAGAAGATATAATGCGCGATTCACATACCTAGAACAGCCAAAGAATAATTATCAGGGCTCTCCCTGGAGAGTTGAAGAATATAAACCCACCTCACAAATTTCTTGTTCTTTAAGATCCACTGTTTGCCCAGTTGGGCAACATAATTTAATTAGAACAAAGCACTAACAGACTCTGTATTCCACATCATTGTCCAATTTTACAGCAATGATCACCAACACACCTTTTGAAACATGCATAACAAAGTTTTACAAATTGAGCAGTTTTCAGGTAAAACTGTATATAGTCTAATTTTCCACGAATTAAGATGGGTAGGCTTAAATTATTTTCTTTCAATTTATGTTTCAAATATAGTTGTTAAGTTAAACTGAAATTCTGCATGCTTGGAACACACGTAGGCTTAGAAGAACTTTCTATATTCTATAGGTACAAAAAATGCACTGATTGTTTCCATAAAATGAGAGATCGACCACATATTCAACTAAAAGAATCATACATAGGAAACTGTTTGATAAGAGAAAGAATGTGGGATAAAATCATAAAGAAAAACGTTTTCTGATGGTTAAAAATAAAGCATACTTCAAGGCCAGTTCTGTATGTTGAAGACGATAGTAGAAGACAGCCAGATCCCCATAACTTTTCATTGTATCTGGATGATCAAGCCCAAGTTCCCTCTCATTGATATCCAATGCTTTTTGCTGATATATGGTTGCCTAAATAAAAGAAGTGAAGTTAGTGCATAAAACCTAATCAGAACCATTTATATCAAATATCACGAGGAAAGTTATAAGCCAATGAGTTTGATTGTGAAGGTAGTGCTTCTGTGAATTTAATGTTTATTTTGCCTGAATATGAACATCCTTGCTATGCAATTTATTCTAATAACAAAATATTGTTAACAATGTTTGAAGTGAATTCCCACATTGAATAATGAGAAAAAAAAAAAAAACTAATGGAGTTATAATGAAAAGAATGGTGGACTAAGTATAAACTAGTTACCTAGTTCGAGATAGGTTTTTCAATAGTTATTCATTTAAAATAATAATAAATTAATAACTAAAAGAAAATATATACCTTCTCCATCCTAGGAAAAGTGTCATGTTTTTCTTTTAGAAACCAATAAGAAAGTATCTTAACATTGGTAAGTTGAATAAATAATTTATTATATTAGCCTTTCTTGATTGTATTGATAGATAATTATCATTTAAAATTAATAGGGCAAAAACTGAAAAAACTGGGATGGTGGCGGTAATACTCTCCAATGACACTGATGGAGATATGCCAATATAAATGCGAGGCATATATTGGAAAGTGTATTCCACATTGAATAATAACTAAACACAAAATATACTTTTCTCCAATCATAAAATCCATGAGCATGATATTATCCACTCTCCTGACTCTCTAGGTGACTTAAAGGGCAGTACATTATTACCCCTGCAACATTTACAAAGAAATACGCCCATATGTTAAAGGACAAACCTGATTAAAATCGCCAGTGTGGTAGAGCACTACAGCAAGTAGACTATAAGCTCCTGCAGTCATTCGATGATAAGGACCACAGACTGACACTAGTTTTGACAGTGCCTGCAAAACTCAAAGTGAAATTGATTCAAAAATACTGGTTATATACAGCATGTACACATAATTAAACGACAATACAAAAGAAGGCAGTATCTGCGTACCTTAGTGCCATAATTAACAGCATCTTCCAATTTACCTTTATCCAACGAAGTTTTAGATGATTCCAACAATGTCCGTCCATCTGCAGATGAACATGCAACATGCTGTTGGAAAGAAGCAACAGTGTCAGAACAACTAATAATGTAACGAAATTCCATTTCAAACTTTTAACTTGTAACATGATATGCCAGGGTCTCACCTTATACACAGGTATCACACTTATGATATCTGACTTTCTAAAAGGGGATGCGATGTCCATATCATAGTCCCTTGGCAGTAGCTCCAGCCCAACCTGACCAAATATGACTTCATTTATATTTATAAAAATTTTTAAATTACCGAAGGCATATCTCATCAGTGCCAGGTGCTGGCAGAAATTGTTCAAACCTTGTGGGACAGCCCACGAAGAAGTGCGAATTTTCTTATATCTTGGCAGCTTTCAGGCTTCCACTGCCACCCAAATCTTTTCAAAAGGAAGGTTTCCACCCACTTCCACTTCAATTTATCATCATTTGTAGCATCTGCATCCTCTTTTTCAGCAGAAGGTGTTCCTAACAATAAATTTAGACATGATGCAACTGATGCAGCCAAGTCAGCAATATCACTAACTGCAGCTACAACAGCTTGTACTATGTGTTTGTAGGCTCGAACAATCATTTCATGTATACAGAGTGATTGCACATGAGGGAGCTTGTCTGCAAGTTCAACCTACAATGACAAGCGGACAAAAGATTAAAATTTCAGGCCTCAATTCAGCTATATAGTTAGGTCTACTCTCACAAGGGCATTTTAAATATGGTATCACTTATGTTAGATCATTTTGTGTAGAACTTTCAACAGAATGACACGTGGCAAGGTCAGGAAAAAACACAATGTAGTATCATACATAGACTGAGAGGGAATCAATTCCATAAAACAACCCTTGTAACTACGGTAATTAGGAAAAGAATTAACATCACAGAAACATGTGTGAGTAATGTACTTCATGTTCCACCATGTGGGTGTACCTCTCCTCGATCTCAGAGAAGTGAACCTCTTTAAAACTATTTTTTTTTTTCATTTTTCAGTGGTAGCAACCCTACTGAGCAATTTCATATTTCTGTACCATCTAGCGTTATAATTCTTTTATTGGGGCTGTTTACTAACTTTTCATTTTATGTTTCTGAAAGATCGTCCCACATATAGGCTTATTTGGGTTTGATTGAACTAGACATTTCGGGCTAAGGGCTTTTCCAACGCCTTATTAAATGAATACTAATAGGCCAAAATTGGATTCTAAAGAACTCCAGTCAAATACTCCCCTTTGGTTTCTTTTTGATGATCAAGTTCCTTGTTAGGCTGTTGTTGAGACAGGATTCTAAAATATAACTTGAATACAACCCACTTATCAGCTTGCTCAATTAACTCTACCACTTTAACACATCTTACACTCATCCCTAAATATATTTTGTTTTCTGGATATACTCTACTTAATGATAGCAATAGAATTAAACTCATTTAGTGAATTTGTAAAATTCAGCTACCGACTTATTCAGCAACGAAGGTTAGTTTAATAAGCACAAGCACGAAATACAAAAGTATTCCAATGTAAACATCATGTTTTCTCCCCTTGCACCTATTTAATTTATCCCAATCATTCACATGCATTGAAATATTTATTTTCTTGTAGTAACTTTTTCCCCTTCTTTTTTGTATTGATGCACCACAATGAATTAAAAGACTGACCAAAAAAATGGCTTTGTACTAATAATACGTAACTCATCTAAAGGCTAGTAAGTTTTCAAGTAAGATCATTTAAAAAAGGCATGGTGAATAATTTACCACACGCCCTAAAGAGCACATCTGCAAACCCCTTGTGTGCATAAAATCTGTCAAAGTTCTTCCATCAACTGGTGAAAGTTCAAGGGAGCCGAAATCAGCCACCTGAAAAGTTGGAATCATGAATTAGGAATTATTTAGCAACAATGACAATGTCAGTTATACATATAAAACAAGTACTATTGAGTAACCAACCAGCTTGGGAAGGGCCGTATCAGTATAGTATTTACGTGCCATTTCAATCAACTCACTAGGTGACTGCAAAATCAACACAAGGAAACAAATATGAATCTGGAAATTAGACAGGATATTTGCACATGAGATTTATAGAGAATGAGAAGAAACCAGAATCCGCTCAAGAATCCACAATCACGAAGAATTTAGTTCCATGAATCTTAAGAGGAGGCATAAACAACATATATAAGCAATAAATATTCTCAAAAGCAGAATACCTTAAGATGAAGACCAGTTTCTGATACTTTAAGGCGCAAATATGCAGCTTCCTGCAGCAGCTTTTTCCACATGATTTCCATTTCCTTCTCTTTCTTCTCCAATTCCTTCTGAGTAATATCATCCAATTGCTTGCTCATGTCAAGATTATTGGCAGTAACATCTTTTCCCTCTTCAGTTTTGCTGTTTCTCAAGTCTATTTTCTTCTTTATCTCCTTTAGTAATGCACCTTGTTTTCCAAGTCCCTTCACAGCAGGCTCAGGCTTAGTTTCTTCAATTTTCTTGGACTCAGTTTTCCCTGAAACCTGATTTTGCAGATGTTGAACCCAACATGCTCCTAGTTCCCATCTGATGGATATGGTGGTTTTACTAGGTTCTTCCTGCAACTTCAACAGACTATCTTCTAGTACTTTTCTTACCAACGACCTAGCAGCACGTAAGCTCTCAGATTCTCCAGTCTGCACTTTCTGGAATGTGTTATGTGATTGAGGCGTAGATGACTTGTGCAATAGCATTCTCAAGCTGAAATGAAGACCATGAAAATTAACATCTCATGATGCTCTTTAAGGAACAAATTGAAAGCCTGTATATAAGACAGATAATTTCTTAGAATAGCGCCTGTAGGACAACAGGCACGCACATGCAATAATACACAAGTGTGTCAAAGAATATGAAATAAGGAAAAGATATGGATTTGGTATTATTATTTGAGAATAGGAGCTGTTTTTTATCCATATATGCTCAGTAGCCAAAATGCCAGAAAATAGACCTATTAACATTCAAGGCATTGGCACCCCCTTCAGGTTGGTCTTCAATGTCAACATCCTGTGGAATAGGACTCCCCTCCCAATTCACCTCAGCCAAAACTTTTACAACAGCTATGTAGCCACAATGTCGAACAACTATGGCTCCTAGAGTAGAAGTATCCTACAAGAGCAAAATTTTCTTTCAGCAATTAATAATCAGTCAGTCAAAATGACAAATGCACAAACAATTATTTTACTGACATGAACAGTAGCACTTTCATCAGCAGTTATTCCTTTAAGTAAATTTCTCTGAGCAAGCTCTTCCTGTGACACACCAAGTACCCGGCTCCCATCATTTTTACAATCCAACTTCGTACTTGCATCAGGGGTATCTCTTGTCACCTTAACAATCAAATCCCCTACTTTTTCCTCATGCAGAACTGATCTGATGGGATCGTTTAAAGAGTGCTGATTGTTGTCAATAATGCTTTTGATTGCTGCAACAGCTTTGAAAACAGAGACGTCGACAAATAAACTATGGAGCAGGAAGGCTTTCCTATCTCGGATTTGCCTTTCTTCTGCTGTTTTACAAGGCATTGCTGCCAAAATAGCAAACTCCTTTGCCCACGGCCGTTTTCCATCTCTTCCTTGTCCACCTCCACTCCCTCCCCAGTTCTCATCCTCAACAGGAAGTGGGGGGAAAACAGATGGGTTATCAGCAACAACAGGAGGAACAACCCATGTATTTGCTCGAAAACCATAAGGAAGATTACCAAACTGAAAACGAAACAAAAATGGAGTCACAAATGTATCTTCCCCATATATATTAATACTTAGCACAGGAAAAGGAGAGGAGGAAAAGGGAGAATAAGGAGGGAAAGTAAAACCTACTTTGTTGTGCTCAGTAAAAGCTTTCATGAGAGCCTTGTAAGCCTGGAAAGAAAACATATAGCTTAATTTGATAAATGATAAACGATAAATGAATTTCACGATAGATGCAATCCTACTTATGAAAGCAATAGAAAGAGGTGAAAAAACAAAAAATAAAATATTCAGGATCATTTAAATTATAACTTACAGCATCAAAGACTCTGCTAATATCTTGGAGAAGGCTAACCAAAGTGTGACAGAGAAGATTATGTTTTCCGGCAGGGTAAAACCCTTTCCGTGAAGCTACGATTGTCATCGGCTTTCCACTACAAACTCTAACCTGTAATGTACACCTTTGCAATCAATGATCAATTAAATAACCTAATTTATCTTTCTTTGTTTTTTGAAAATTAAATAATAGACTCACATCTATCTGGAAGAAATCATCTTCCGTTTTGTCCTGGAATGGACGAGTCGATCTCCTAATGTCTGCAAGTTTCAAATGAAAAACATAGAACTAATGTAACAACAGACAACATTCCACAACAGAATTAAGAAAAAAAAAAAGAGACGATGATAACATTGAAACTGACATTGGACCGGCGGCGTGAGGTGCGAAAACGAAAAGAAATCGTAGAACTGGCCCAGCCGCGGCGGCGGACACATTGAAACGGCAGCCCCCGTGGCATCCACCTTCTCCGGCACGTCCTTACAACCGTCCCTCCCACCGGTTTTACAGTTGACCGCACCAGTTTTCCTATCTCCTTCACCTTTGGGTTTTGGATTTGGATGGCCTCCACTGTCGGAATCGGAGATCTGAGTCGGGTCTGTCTCCGTGAGACTGGCATCCTTCGGAACGTACTCTTTGGGACTGACTCGACCGGGCGATTTTGATGACGATGGACCGAACGAGTTGGTACAGGCGACGATGTCGAGGAGTCGTCGGATATGAGCGACAGCTTGGTTTTCTGAGTAGTCCTCTGTAACAGAAAATTTGAATTCTAGTTAAAATGGCATATATTATGGGCAATGATATGGTGGTGGTGATGTGTTGCTGACGTGGCCCAGTTGTGATATTATTGACCGTTAAATTTGTGGGGTTACCTTCAACGATGGTGAGATGACATGGTTTTAGGGAGACGATATCTACGGAATCCTTGAGCCTGGGCCCTCGCACCTGTTTTTACCGGTTAAAACATTAATCAAACTTAAAACATTTTGAGTTGCAAAAATAAATAAAATTTGTAATTACCCTAAAGACGAAATTACCCTAATATTTTAAAATATAACATTTATTCAAAATGAAATACGTACAAATGGGAGGGGAAAATTGGAATTGCAAAAAGTACGAATTTATTAAATTTTAATTAGTTAATAAATAACATTCCTAATAGTATTAGTATTAATAATTAGAAGTTATTTATTAAATTAATTAATAAATACTATCTCTGTTTTTTTCATTTCTTTACATTTATTTTTTATCAATGCCAATATAATCAGTTTCTCACCAATATTAATGAAGAAATAATGATAAAAAATTACTAACTTTTTACAAAACTTAATAGAAATGGAAATGTAAAGAATTGAAAAATACTGAAAAAAACGAAGGTAGTATATAATAATCTATTAATATAGTATTGTATTCTAATTAAAAAATTTAAAGCAAAATAATATTAATATTAGTAGTATATTTTATTTAGAAAATTTAAATTTTAATATTATTAATATTCTTATTATGATATTATATTACAATATACATGATAATTAATTTTATATTATTGAATATATTCAATTATATATTTTTTAAGTACTTTCACCACTTACTCAATATTAGTTTAGAAAAAAATATAATGATAAAAATATTTTAATAACATACTATATTAAAATTTTGATTATTCATTTATAATCGAACTATAGATGGACCTAATTATAAAAATAACAATACTATATTTAAGTATGATAATAATGAGTTGTCAAATAAAAAGTACAATAACCACGAAATCTAAAACGAGCTATTAAATTAATTAATTTATACAATTTATTATTTTAATTATTTATCTAATTAATTAGTATTAGTTTATAAATTATAAAATACGTTATTATAATTATTAACATCACAAAATTTTTAAGTAATTTTATAATTAAAATTATTATAAATAAAATATTCGTATAATTACTAAATTTAATTAAATAAAAAATAATAAAATTGATAAATTTTATTTTTAGAAAAAAAAATCTAAAAATTTAATTGTATTCATAAAAGTAATAATATTTTTAAAATATTTTTAATTAATAGTACTCAAACAAAAATTTTTTATTTTTATATAAATTTTATTACTGTTAATATATAATTAACTAAATTAACTACAACATCAATAACGAAAATGTAAACACTAAAAAAAATTGATTACTAAGGGGCCATTTGTTATCACTGTAGTTTTTTGTTTTCCGATTTTTTTCGTGAAAAAAAATACTGAAGCTTGTTTGTTTCAAGTGTTTTTATTTTTATAATTTTAACTTTTACTAAGGTGTTTCAGAAAAAATAAAACACTATTTTGTAAACTACGATTTATGGTTTCGGCCAATTCTATTTTTTTCTTGCAACTAATCAACATATATTTTATTCTTAACTTTGACAAAACCTCCATTTCATATATATATATATATATATATATATATATATATATATATATAAAATTGTATCTTCATACTCCTCCATTTCTACCAATAATCTTAGTTTGAGTTTAAATTTTTTGAAAATTATCTGTATCCATACTCCATTAAACCTATTCTAGAAATTTTACTGCCATATCTTCCAAATCCAAGCTGCTATTTGTTTGTGTTTGCAATTCTAACCATACATCAATAATATTTATTATATTTGGTAGTCATTTTTGGAGCTTTTATTCACCTAACCTAGAAGACGAATTTGCACCAATGGCTAGTAAATTTTCATCCCTTTGTTTTAAATATATGTATTTTTACTTGTGTTATGAATGGTTCTTAATCAATGACTTTGTCCCATATTTGGCTTTTAGTCCTTAGTATATTTCTGCAGTAATATTTGTATTTTTTTTATTTACATTCTTAATATTATTCTTGCATCTTGCTATATGCTATTTCTTATCTTATTAACTGCGGTAAGCTTTATTTGGGTTGATTTATTTGATAATCATCCCCTTTCTATTGATAAAATTTATGCTGCTTATCAGGAAAAAAAAATTCTCTAACAACTATAATATTTTAATTACTTTGTAGCTTCTAAAATTATGTTTCCGTTAAATATTTTTTGCAATTTTCAATTTGCTTGTTGTCTGTATTCTTTTCTCATTTTACAGTAGTCTTTTCATTAATAGATTTGTTGTTCTATTGTTGTTGCTTATTGTATTATCCACAATTACATAAGGATGTAAGGGAATATGGATACTTTATTTATCGAGGATGCAAATGATAATATGGTATTAGAGAATTGACAAAGAAATGGACTTGAAGCTATTGGCATTAATTTGAGTTAACTTCATTAAATGAATAATTTTCGTGATCGAATAGCTCAATGGCAAAATTATCAAAACCAATTTTCCTTAAGGTAATTTTTTTTTTGTTATGAATGTTTTGTAAATAAAAGAAATAATTTAATATTATATTACTTTTTTATCTTAATTTTTTTATGAATATATTTTAATTATGAGTGATGATTTTTTGTTAAAAAATAATGGTTATAATTTTGTAAAATAAAATAATTAATAAAGAAAATAAAAACTGTTTTTCAAAAAAAAACTGAAAAACAAGAAACAGTTTTATGTTTTTTGAGGAAAAAAAAAACAAAAAATACAAAGTTGTACCAAACAACCCCTAATATATTAACTTATGGGACATTTTTTATTTTAAAAAACTCGAACTCATAATAATCTATCTTAATAAATTAATATGATAATTTTTTTAAAAGTTTTTTCAGAAAACAATTTATTTAAAAACACATTATGGACAACTATAAATTCTTAAATAAAACAAATCTTTTACACACCGATGCTAATATAATCACTTCAAAATAATGAGGTTTAAATCTTTGGTCTATTTATATTCAGAAAAGAAAAAACTTTGGTCTAATAGAAAATTATAATAGAATTTAGGATGTAGAAAATTGTAATAAAGATTACTCCATGTTGTTTTAAACTAATCCACGATTTAATACATAATTATTTATTAAATGTTATTTAACTTGAACGTTTTATATTAAATAATATTTTTTTAATAAAGATATTCTAAGTCCACAGGAGAATGCGAATATAACCCAACCACTAAATTTTGATAAAAGGTTCACTTTTTATTGGGCTATCTCCATAAATAGATTTGATAATGGGGTCTTAAGGAAACACAATTAAAATAATTAGTAAAAGATTCTCCTTGTTTGAAAACATGTAAAAAATGGTAACTTATACGAAAATCGAACAATTTATTAATTTATTTTAAGAAAAGAACATTTAGTTAATTTATTTAATAAAAATGACACAAATAAAAAATGAGACATATATAATTATTATATATTTTTTGTAAAATTATTGTACTATTTTTGTATAAGTAAAAAAAATTCAGATTTATTATATAGTTTTTACACCATTATTATACAGGTGTTGTACATCTACTGTATTATTGTACATTTATTATACAGTTATTATATAAGTAATGTACATAAACTATTTTTCATTTTTTTTAATAAAATGACAGAAAATGCTTCTAAAATTTTATGAGACTATTTTTTCTTTTCAATTCTGTGCATTATTCATTGTTGAAAAATAAAAAAAATGAAACCGAATTTACATATCCCTTATATAATGTCTATTCATGCATGTATTATTATTATTATTATTATTATTATTATTTGACAATGAAATACGAGAATATTTTGATTTTTTTTTTATTTGGCAATTAAATTGGAAAAATCACGTTTGTAATGGAAATAACAATTAAATTGAAAAAATCATGTTTGTAATGGGAAACAGCAAATTATAGTGGGGAAAGTACAATTGCCGAAGGGTAACAATACCTCGTGGGAAAGAGAGAAGTTGGTCAAGTGAGAAGTCTCGACGTGGACACCTAAAAGCTTCCTTACATCTAAAATCCTGTCCGTTGATATACCCTACATACAATTTAAACAACCAATTATAAAAAGATAACGATATTTCACTTAAAATTATAATAAATATACCCATTAAATGCGAAACTTTAGAAGCATAATCATATTCATATTAGTCACATACTTCTGATAATTAAACGTTTTTAAAACTTGAATTTCATTATGAATAAATTATAGTGCAAAACAAAGGTAGTAAGGCCTTTGCCCTTCAATTCTAATGTACTGAATTCGAATTCTCTATCCACGTCTGGGTGCATGAGTTTATAACTATATAAAAAAAATATATAAAATGAGAAAAAGCAGTAATAAAATAAAGGTAATACCTTGAGAGTAATTTGTGAGTCGTCTGGTGTTTCCACGGTAATTTCAATAACCGTTGGTAAAACTGTACGTTACATGAAATTTCCACATATTACAACACTTTATTTTACTCCATCATCGACATTTTTTCATTATAAATTTGAATAGGTAATGTAAATGAAAGTAAATAAAAATTAGTAGTATATGATAATGGGAAAAACAGAGACCTTTCTCTTCCTTCTTCTTTTTGTCTCCCTTGGCTTTGTGAGGCTTTGTTTTCCCAGTTTTAGGAGCCATTTTCCCTCAAAAAAACAAGTACAGTACTCTATTGGAAGTGGTAATTATTAAAACAAATTGTATGTTAATAATAGCATATAGAAACAAGAAAAATGAGCAAATAAACTCAATCCAATCAACACCTCAATGCCTTTCCCAATACAAGTTAAGTTCATGCAAGAACTGAAATATTCAAGAAAGAGAATTGACTGTAAGTGTTGTTTTTTTTTCTTTCTGGGTATTACAGAATAATGGGAAGAAGAGTTGAATTGAAGTAAAGAGTAGTAGTGAGTGTATAACGATATGGTTGAGTTAACATAAAAGAGGGAAGCATGAAAACAGGGGGACAGCTTATGAAGAGAATATAAGAGAGAGAGAGATAGAGAGAGAGAGAGAGAGGGAGAGAGAGAGAGAAGGATAGCTTAAATTGAATATAGAGAATGAAGAGAAGCGGATATCGAGAGAGAGACAAAGAAAGGCGGATAGAGGATAAGGTAAGCCAAACCATACACGACTAAAATTACACATAAGAGAATAGAATCAATTTCAGGCCTCTCATTTTTATCACTATACTCTAGTTTCCCTACCTCTTTCTTTTTTTTTTTTCCTTTCTCTTTTTCAATATTTCGTTGTGTATTAATTTGATTTTCTACCTTTTTTTTTTTCATGACACTTATAGGAATCGAAATTTGTCTTCCAAAAAATATCTTTTTATATCTAATTGGGTCATAATTTTTCATATATAGACTATGGTCCCAAGTGTGTTCATATATTTGTAACTTTTTTTTTTCTTAAGAGTGTTGTTGATTCCTTATTTGTTATTAGGCAGTTATTCATCTTCGAATTTGTTTGGAAAAAATGGGTGTTTTTCCCGTCGAATTTTAAGATAAGTTTCATGAGTGTATATGTTTATTTGTGATATACTCTATGCGATGCGATGCGAATAGATATATATATGGCACTAGTTATTTATAAATTATAATAAAATAAAATAATATTAATTAATTATATTTATAACAAAATAATATTATTTATTGGAATATGATTTAAATTTAATTAATTAACAAGTAAAATAATATTTCTTATTAGAATATAATTGGTTAGTTATAAATAATTATATAATATCTTTTATTAGAAAATGATTTGAATTTAATTAATTAACAACTAAAATAGTATTTATTATTAGAATATTATTTAAATTTTTTAATTAATAATTAAAATAGTATTTCATATATTAGAATATGATTAGAATTTCATTAATTAATAGTTAAAATAGTATTTCTTATTAGAATTGAATTTTGAATTCCATTCATTAATAATTAAAATAGTATTCCTTATTAGAATGCAATTTGAATTTAATTAATTAATTACTATAAATAATTATATAGAGACAACTTTATCCTCAATTATATAGATTTTGTAGGGGTATTTTGGGTGAAGCCAAATGTTCCAATTCTCACATTTATATATACTATATATAGATATATTGGCAATATAATTTATACAAACATAATAAATTCTTGTTTATGTACCATTCATTGAAAAAATATTAAAATATTAGTATTAATAATATGAATATAATTAAATTTTTCAATTTTTTAAAAAATAAAATTTACCAAAATAATTTTATTTATTTATACATTTATTTTCATTTTAGAAATTTGTTAATTAATTTTATTTTTTATTTAATTAAATTTATTAATTATATAAATATTTTATTTAATTTTAACTATAAAATTATTTAAAAATTTTAGATTGTTAATAATTAAAATAACATATTTTATAAGCTATAAACTAATACTAATTAATTAGATAAATAATTAAAATAATATATTATATAAATTAATTAATTTAGTAGTTTTATAAAAATATTTAAACTCATTTTAAATGCTCATTATTATCGTACTTTTTTTTTGAAAATTCATTATTATCGTATTTAAATGTAATATTATTAATTTTTATAATCACATTCGTCTACAGCTCGATTATGAATAAAAAATCAGAATTATAATATCGTATATGATCGAAATATTTTTCTCATTCTATCTTTTTCTAAACTAAAATTAAGTAAGTGGTGAAAGTACTTAAAAATATACATATAATTGGTTATATTCAATAATATAGAATTAATTATTATATATATAATAGTATAAATAATAATGACATTAGAATTTAAATTTTTCTAACTAGAATATATTACTAATATTAATGTTATTTTGCTTTAGATTTCCTAATTAGAATACAATACTATATTAATTGATTATTATTTATTAATTAATTTAATAAAAATATAATATTTATACTAACTCTTAATTAGGATACATTATTAATACTTATACTATTATGATTATTATTAATTAATTAATTAATTTAGTAATTTAATAAAGATGTAACTACCCTCAAAAAATTGGAAATATGAGGAATATTTTTGGCAATTTTAGTGTTCCCCTTCCATGCGGGACATTTATAAGTTTAGTGTGTTTTGGAAAAATATTTACAAATTTGGTGTGAAAAAACTAAAAATGCCAAATTTTGTGTGTTTTGGAAAATATTTTCAAATTTGGTGTGAATTTTGAGCTGATGTGGAGGCTTTTTTCATTGCGCCATTTGGACTGGTGCATTGAACTCATTGCGCCATTTCAAATGGCGCATTGAATCATTGTGCCATTTCAAATGGCGCATTGAATCATTGTGCCATTTCAAATGGCACAATGATCATTGCCTTATTTCATTTTGCATGCAAATGCATGCATATTCACGTGGTTTTGTTTGTTTTTTTTAAAATAAAATGATAGATAGTTTGTATTTAGTCCTGAAATTAATTTTAGAGGGTCGCAGTTTACAGCTTTGACTCTTTTTCAAAAATCACATAAAATAAATAGAACAATTAAGTTTAACAGTCCCAATAGTTCTATTTATCAAATGTGATATTTTCAGAAAAGAGTCAAATCTATTAGTAATAGGTTGTTAATTTTCATTGCCTTGAGTTTGATTGCAGGACCGCCCCATCTATAAACCTTTTTAATAAGGCTCGTGCTAGGCGCTCATGTTTTGGAGTTTCCTTAAAATTGAATATTTAAAAAATTGGTAGAGACCCACACCTTATTTCAGTTAGAATGAGTCCCCGGGCCCTGGGACATTGGCTTTTGCCAACAGTGGACTAGTAGGGATAGCATCCCGCACATATTCTACATTATAGCTTGCAATTGATTCAACTTCCACTTTTGAAAGATCAAACGGAGCTCGATTAGTTTCTGCTAAACAAGAAATGAGGAACAATACAGGAACAAGGGAATACCAGACCTTATCTACTTTTGCGCCATTAATAGGTTGAGCCAAGGAAATGATATTTAGTTCCCCGAATAGCCCCCCTTCCATGCTCTAATTTGATAGTAGAGTGGCTTTACACTCATGCACCTCTTGAAATACCTACTATGTTGCTGGGTCCCTTAGCAGCATTTCCAACTCTTATATATATATATATATATATATATATATATATATATATATATATAATTGTTAGATCTGTTAGTTCGGAAATAGAAGAAATGAATAAAATTAATTAGAAATTGTAAATAATAAATAATAAATTACAAAAAACAAAATAATAAAATTGTAACTTGAAAATAAACCTTAACATTGAAGTAGTAGGAATAAAAGAAAACCGAGGCCTGTATGAACAGTTTTCTTAAGACGAAATTTGCTTGCTATGATAATCGTCTCTCAGGATACAACGGCTACGTTGGTGAACTGAACCGATGCAGAGTTTTATCACCGGAACTTAAAGCTAGTAGCTTGCCAAAACTCTGGAAAAAGGAAGGAAAATATTCGTAGCCTTTTAAAACAAAATGAAATAAAACAATTGTAAAACCGTGTGAATAAAACAAAGAAATTGGATGGTATTTATACATGGCAAGCTACAGTGGAGAATTAATGGATATAAATGGCAAGTAGTGAAATAAATGTCCATTAAGTGGCATGGCAATCAGTTTTGCAAAACTAAAAAATAAATTTGTCAGTTTAGCAAACCTGAAGCAATAAGAAATTATTATAATAATTATCTTTTATCATTATTATAATTCTTATTCTTAATCAGTTTTAATTGCAAAGAAATAAAACTGAAGAACACGTTCCCGGGAAAAGAAATGCAGTGCAGAAATAAAATGGCGTGCTAAGCCATTTCGGTACAGTATTCGCGTCACCCACGACGTGCGGGTACGCATCAATTTCTCATTCACCTTTAATCCAATTTGAGCGTATAATATGCTATTGAAAAGCTCTTATTGTGCAGATAATACAATGCCACATTTTATGTTATTCAAATCGCAATTTTTCGTTAAATTATTATGCTCAAATTTGACAAATAGTTACTTATTAATGCCATATATCCAACAATCCCCCACATGAATGAAAATTGAAACGAAACGAAATTTTCAAAATTCGAAGTGGTGATAAGACTCTACATTTAACACCCCAAATTCGCCTCACGGGTAAGACAAACTGAGGTATCACATGTGTCATTCAACGATACTCAGAACTTAATTTTTTTTATTTATTTTATTAATTACATCACCCCATTACGTCACAATAATTTATTTACAGTAATTCAGAAAACTCTTTACAATATTCTCAGTATATGCCACACTAATGCTTTGTCAGATTTGGTTGGCACTCCGCTCTACTGATTCTTTCTTGACTTCTACTTCTGGCGCCTACAAGTTAGCAAAAACTAACTTGCTAAGCGTTTCGATTAGTGGATACTTTACGCAAACATTTCAAATATTACGTAGCAAAAGTTCACGTCATTATAAATATCATGTAGTGCACAACATAGCATCGTAACACGACATAGCATTTATTCACAGCAAGTTGAGTAAAGGTAAAGTATCAAATCTGAAAATCCGTCCGCAAACTGATCCTACGCGGATATCCTTTAATTCCCATGCATCTCGGTGGTTTCGGGTCCTAAAATAACAATTAGATATTTAATAAACTTGCTAACTCAATTTTTGGGTCCTAATAATAATATTTAAGTATGTTTAATAATTTATATAATTTAATTTGAGTCCCTTAATATTTATAATTCACTAAATAATTCAATTTCCACAATTTATTAGACTGTTGGACGATTTTGTACTGAAAAATAAAGTTCAGGGGCTGTTTTGGAATATTTTGGACATAATTGAAAAGCCAATCTAAGTTCTGGGGCCAATCAGTAAGCACGGAGGGGCCTATTTGTAAAATGTTCTAAGTTTTTTGGTTAAATTGATACAGAAGGACCTATTTGCTTAACCAAAGTAACTTTAGGGGCCAAATTATAAATAATCAAGGGCATAGATGTAATGCGACTAAAACTTCTAGGGCCAATTTGTAAAAATTATTTAAATTTCTGGCGGAAGGACCTAAATGAAATGCAATTAAAAGTTCAAGGGCCAGAATGTAAAATTTCTGGACTTACTTGCACACGTCTGAAACTTCCAGGGACCAAAATGAAATTTGGCCAAAACTACGCCGTTTCTATCAAAACGCGTGCCCTGCGCGCGTTTCGGCCCTTCTTCAACCTCCAACTACTGCACTATTTTCCCGTCGCGCCCTCTTCGGCCCAATGCCAATTCCGACGGTGTATGGCGGCGAGGCGGGTATCGGCGGACTCCTTTCGACGATGCCAACTGGCTGTTGCCCTTTTCACAGTCAGAGGACGACCGATGGCTAAGATACGGCGAGTTAAAGTTTAGTTGACTTTTTCGAGCTCCGGTTTTACCGAGCTCGTTCGTGCAGCTCCGGCAACCGTCGACGAGTTTCTCACGTGAAACTTACTCTACTCAACTCAAGGAACAACTCTATAATCTCAGTTTTTGCATTAAAGACCAAAATTAAAATCCCAAAATCCCATTTTTTTTCCTTTTTCGGTTCTTCTTTCTTCTTTTTCTCTCTTTTTTTTCCTTTTTTTTCCTTTCCTTTCTTTTGTTTGGTTTGTTTTACCTGCCTTAACCAACTTCATCTACCTCATAAATTCTACATTAATTTCTTCTTTATCTTTTCTTTTTTTAAAAAAAAAAAATTTTAATTATTATATATATATATAATATTTTATAATTAATTTTATTATTAAAAATAAAATTTACAACTAACCTCACGATACTGCTAATCTTGGTTTACGGGCGTTACACTATAGTCGATATCTGCATAGGATAGGTAGGCTTAATCTTTGAGCCTTCTCTTGTGTAAGTATATTTACTTTACTGGCTGACTAGTAGACGTGATGTTTTTAAACTATTCTACCGTTTATGTAAACAATAACATACCGCACACAAATATCAATATAACATGGTTTTTGGTTCTCATGGTTATGTCCATTATGGTCATGGACATCGCCTGGTTCTGCGAGAGTTTCAGAGAGCTAAGCCCCATTAGCCTCCTTTGAAGTGACCCCACTTCACTCTAACATATGTGACCTCTTTTGCTCAAACATTAACGCATAAAGAGTCATTAAAAGCATAGCTTAACCTTCTCACGTTTTATCACTGTTTACATCATAGCAATGGACACATGGTTAAACCCCCCCATAGTGACTTACAAGGTCTATGCAATTAGGTTGTCCCATTGAACCAAGATCTTGGGATCTCCAGTCATCAAGGTTAGGTTTTCCTTCACATAGCTCCTTAAATATTCATGGGCTTCAGTCCCATTCCTTTCGATGCTTTAACAACCTGATCTCGATTTAAACCTTTAGTTAGCGGATCCGCAGTATTATCCTTTGACCCTACAAAGTCAATAGAGATAATTTCCGTTGAGATCAGTTGTCTAATAGTGTTATGTCGATGACGCATGTGTCTCGACTTGCCATTGTACATAACGTTTTGTGCTCTTTTATTTGCTGCTTGATTGTCGTAATGAATAAAAATAGCAGGCACAAACTTTAGCCATTTAGCTATTTTGCAAGACACCCCATACTTTTAAGTAATTATAGGAAAGTTTCCTACCTTTCCATAATTCATAAGGGGTCTTATCTTGTTTTTTACGGGTACCTTCTTTAAAAGGTAATTAGCTGATAAAACAGTTTCCCCCCATATGTTTTGTATTTCCTATATAAGGATTCCCACAGTTTCTTTGCAGTTCATTTAACAAAATAACCTTCGCAAAGTTCAGGTGCTAAACCATTCAATAATCCATATGATTCCAACCATCCACAACTAACTGAGCAGAATCATCCACTACACCCTCAGGTATAACGAGAGGATCTTCTCTCAGGAATCTATGCATTTGTATGCTGGTTAAATAAAACAGCATATTTTGCTACCAGATCTTGAAATTCACACATTGAGTGAATTTCCCTGATCTTTCTGGCATTATCATTGGGTGTAAACTCGAAACAAGCCCAATACTGGTAGCAAAACTAGCCCAGAGCTAGAACCAAAACAGTAATTCGAGGACTAACAAGTCCAGAACTAACTGGACCAACAGGACCACTTTGTCCATTTTGATTTTTAGAAACAGTACCAATAGGACCACTTTGTCTATTTTGGTTTTCAGTACCGTTGCCTCCAGTGGTTGATATCAAATCAACCATATCTTAAATTCCAAAAGAATTTATTAATTTTTTTTCCTTCCAAATATGTCTAAAACAATTGTTTGAAGGAGTCCAATAAAAAATTTTTCCAACGCCAAGGTAATCCAGTTAAGGTTTAGCTGCAATTTCTAAATAAACAAAATTTCGTCCTAAGATTGTTAGATCCGTTAGTTCGGAAATAGAAGAAATGAATAATAATAATTAGAAATTGCAAATAATAAATAATAAATTACAAAGAACAAAATAATAAAATTGTAACTTGAAAATAAACCTTAACAATGAAGTAGTATGAATAAAAGAAAACCGAGACCTGTATGAACAGTGTCCTTAAGATGAAATTTGCTCCCTATGACAATCGTCTCCTAGGATATAACGGCTACGTTGGTGAACCGAACCGAGATAGAGTTTTATCACCGAAACTTAAAGCTACTAGCTTGCCAAAACTCTGGAAAAAGGAAGGAAAATATTCGTAGCCTTTTAAAACAAAATGAAATAAAACAATTGTAAAACCGTGTGAATAAAAGAAAGAAATTGGATGGTATTTATACATGGCAAGCTACAGTGGATAATTAATGGATGTAAATGGCAAGTAGTGAAATAAATGTCCATTAAGTGGCATGGCAATCAGTTTTGCAAAACTGAAAAATAAATTTGTCAGTTTAGCAAACTTGAAGCAATAAGAAATTATTATAATAATTATCTTTTATCATTATTATAATCCTTATTCTTAATCAATTTTAAATGCAAAAAAATAAAATTGAAGAACACGTTCCTGGGAAAAGAAATGTTGTGTAGAAATAAAATGGTGTGCTAGGCCATTTCGGTACAGTATTCGCGTCACTTACGATGTGCGGGTACGCATCAATTTTTCATTCACTTTTAATCCAATTTGAGTGTATAATATACTATCGAAAAGCTCTTATTGTGTAAATAATACAATGACACATTTCATGTTATTCAAATTACAATTTTTCATTAAATTATTACGCTCAAATTTGACAAATAGTCACTTATTAATGCCATATATCTAACATAATTTTATGAGAATAAAATAATATAAAAATATGATTCCACTAAAACTTAATTTTCATAATTTTCATTACTTTTAAATTTTTAAAAATATTTTTTATAATCAATTTTATAATATTTATATGTTTTTAAATTATTTTAGAATATATTTTAGTGTAATCTCATGATGTTAATTTTTTGCTGACTTAGAACTTATGTGGCACATGATATGGTGCATACATGATACATTTTTTTAAAAGAAGAAGATGATACATCCCAATTTTATTAAAAACAAATTAGATCTTTCATCGTCAAAAGACCGAAGTATAGCCCCATTAATAAAATTTAACTGTAAATTAATTTATAAGAGGAATGTAGTAATATATTATATTATCATGAGTTAAAGTATATAAACTGGTACAAATGTGAGCTTATAAGGAATGATGATTATTGCAACTCATCTTGCACAAAATTCTCAAGTGCAACCAGGTTAGCCAACTCGGCCAAAATCAATAGGTTGGTTGACGAATAATTATATAATGGAACACTTACAGCACGTCAGCAGATGACGTATCGTAACAAACCAATAAAATTAAAACACGTAGCATTAATTTGAATTATTTTAAGAAAAATAATAAATGACTGTATTAATGGACATATAAATTAAGTGTATTTAATACATGCATTTATTACTTTTTTAAAATTAATTCCACATGTTTTAATTTTATTGGTTTGTTATGATATATATCTGCTGACGTACTGTAAGTGTTCCATTATATAATTATTCGTTGGTTGGTTGACATTTATAAAAACACAGACGAACTGACTTATTTTCACTAATATCCGTGTTGCAGGATCGGTTAGCATATCCATCAATTTCGATCTAGCAATGCTCAAACACAGGACCCATGATCCGAGATGTTTAAAATGTTTGCTTGCCTTTCTCCCTATCAAATTTCTGCAGCTAACTAATTAACAATGGAAGAAACAGATCAAGAAGAAAAAGAGTATGAACTTTTATCTTTATTGATTATTTCTGCTATATTATTATCTTTAGTTTATCTCACTGAACTATTTATACATCAAGCTTAGAATCATCTCGAAGATCTAGAGTTACAGCTCATCAAAATCGTTTCTAAGTAAA
>CATIWJ010400557.1:0-15756 GCA_949640765.1 Croton laevigatus
CAATTGCACAGCCTCTCTTGCCGCCTGAACGGCAGCGGTGGCTAATGTCACTGCCTCAGTTGCTGCTGTGATGTGGTTATAAGAAGAAGATTCATAGGAGATTAAACTTAAACCCAATTTACTGAAAGAAGAAGAAGAAGAAGAAGAAGAAGAAGAAGAGGCTGGTTGTTGGGTTTGGTTCTTCAGTAATGGATGGGTTGAAGAGAAGACTTTTGGTGAAGATGAGGCTATGGCAGTTACTGTAATGGCCATTAAAATGGTGGGGATTTTTAGAAGATGATGATGGGATTGGGTTGTAGAGGTTTTGAGCTAGCAATCACTTAACCAAGAATCTTGGAGTTGGAGATATTTTCTGTTGACTCTTGCACGTGGGAAAAAATCCAGGTTCAAACAACATGCTAGTAATTTTTTTTTTTTTCTACCTTTAAAACAGTTGTGGATACAGACTGGTTCAAACCACGGTTCATGAACCATTTCGAATCGATTTTTCAAACCATCCATGAGATGAATCGCGTTGAACTGGGAGGCAATTGTCCAGCATGCTACCTGTCCGTTCAAATTGATCATCTTCTCGGCCCCTTGAACCTAAATTTGTCCTTCTAATCATAAATAATCAGTTAATGAGCTATTGTCACTATTAAAGTAAAATTTAACATTACCCTTCTAATTTTAATTTAACTTTTGTCAAAAGGTTTATAAATTTTTATTAATATCTTTCTATATTAAATTGTAAATAAATTAAGTCAGTAACAAAATATTTAAGTCTTTGATTTAATGAAATTCGTTCAAAACTAGATAAAGAATGAATAGTTTGAACTCGTCTAATAACCAAATAGAGCTCAAATAGGTTTGCGTTTGAGATTGGCTACTACTAATTTAGCCGAGCTCAAGTTTAGAATAATTTTTTTTAGTTCGGTTCAATAAAGTTAACTCGACTCAAATCGGTTGGTTTGCCACATCCAAATCGAAATTAATAAATTTCGAATGGGTCCCACTTCTAATCCATTATTACCACGTCACTTCACCAACTTGTGACTCTATTTCTTCTACTTTCGCGCCATTTTTCGCTTACGGAGTTTCCGTATCC
This sequence comes from Croton laevigatus, assembly GCA_949640765.1. Taxonomy (NCBI): domain Eukaryota; kingdom Viridiplantae; phylum Streptophyta; class Magnoliopsida; order Malpighiales; family Euphorbiaceae; genus Croton; species Croton laevigatus. The sequence goes on from CATIWJ010400557.1 coordinate 1,088, forward strand.
TTCCCCTCTTTTTGAAACCCTAGCTCTCTTAGGGTTTTAATTAGAGACTTCAATCGAAAATGACCCAAGGATCGCGAAAAGCAAATGAAAAGGCGACGATGAAACGGTCTCTAACTGCCGAGGACAATCCATCGACATCGAAACGCGCTAAAATTATTAGGTCTGTGAAAAATACAATTTTTAATTTTTAAATTCGCCGTAAAAAAAGGAATGAAATTGATAAAGATTGAACATTTTCTAATTTTGGGACATTTGGGATCCTAGGAAGTTAGAATACTGAACTCAATTGAGGTCTTTTCTCTTTATCTTATTTCACTTTGCTTGTGTATTTTTGAATTTTGTATGTGAATGTAATCTTTTAGGGTTGGTTTTGTTGATGGCAGTCCTGTATGGTTTTATGTGGTTTGTTTGTTTGTAGAGGAAATGCCAATGTGGAAGGGATGAAATTGGGAGGAATGTAGAGTTGGGTTTTGGCCCCATTAGGTTTCATGAATTTGATATAAGGGATTGGAAATTTTTTTTTTTTTTTTTTGACTCTAAAATCACTGTAGTGAGTTTAAAATAGTAAATTCTTGAATGGAAGTTTAATTTAGGAGAAGGGATGACCTTGGAATTCTTGTTAAAAAATGTGAAATGTCAATTATTACTAAGGCTTCATCGGTGGCAATGATCAGTTTGTAATTCCTGTAATGTGTCTTTGCATTAGTTATTGCAATGATGTTGAGGATTAATGTCTATTCATTTTGTACAGGGGGGAAGATGATTATATGCCGGGAAACATAATTGAGATTGAGCTTCGCAACTTTATGACATATGATTACCTATTATGCAAACCAGGATCACGCTTGAACCTTGTAATTGGACCAAATGGATCGGGTAAGAGCTCCATTGTATGTGCCATTGCACTGGGTCTCGGTGGTGAGCCACAGGTTAGTTGAAGCCTCTCAGTATAATTGATTATAGGGTTAAATTGGTCTTGTAGAATGTATGAAGGTGGGGACTTTATTTCTGCAGCTTCTAGGTAGAGCGACAAGTATTGGAGCATATGTTAAACGTGGAGAGGAGGCTGGGCATATTAAAATATCCTTGCGAGGAAATACTGAGGATGATCGGATCACCATCATGCGCAAAATTGATACACGTAACAAGTCAGAGTGGTCATACAATGGTTAGATATTATGAATATGTCACTTCATCATACAGTCCTTTTCCATTAATACTTTCTTGACTGGGGTTCTAAAATGTGGATGACTTGTCAGATCATATCTCTAGTTTACTCCTTTGTTCTGCTTTATATAGCTAGTGGAAGGGATGTTATTAAGTCTGAACTGCATTTGAAAATAGTTTTGCCTACTTTCATTTTACAAGCCAATGAAATATTCACATACTTACTCCTCCTCCATTTTTTCAGGAAAAGTAGTACCGAGGAAGGAGATAGCTGAAATAACTCAAAGGTTCAACATCCAAATCAACAATTTGACCCAAGTAAGTTTTAGAACTTGTGGTTGGATCTTATATTGGGCCTAAGTATCATTAGTTTGCAGCGCTATGCTCCAACCCTTAAACAACACTTATACAGTACGACATATGTTAACCACAAAAGATTTATATTGCTGCCAAGGCAATTGAGCCTGAGACCATGGCTTGGCACTTACTAATTGTTCAAGCTGTTGGATGCTTGAGTCACTTTTGGCTTGGCAATTAATTTCGCATGCTAACTTCAACAGTTATTTCATTCTTTTCCATTGTCATTTCATGTTTACTAATTCTATTGAGTTATCTCAATGCAAAAGAATGTCACAATGCACTTACTTTTACTAGTTCCTAAAAACACTTTAAAAAGTGATAAGGGAAAAAGGAAGAGAGAAATTGGCCTGCTTTACACTTTCCTGCCAAAACAGCAGTGGGAATGACCTTCCCAATCTTTGATGAAAGAACTCTGTCATAAATTCTACTATGAATTTGTATGATATCTGTCTGCTCTGCTCAATCCAAAGGCACGCTTTTTTATTACTTTCTGGTCTTTAGTTTATTAGTTTGGAACTAGTTGCTAGAATCACTGTTACTTGCTAATGTTTGGTTTCTTTCTTTGCCTGATTATTCAAATCTCCAGTTATTAATGTTCTCGTTTCTGTTTTATCCGTTTTCACTTCACAATGAACAGTTCTTACCCCAAGATAGAGTATGTGAATTTGCAAAGTTAACTCCTGTGCAACTACTGGAAGAAACTGAAAAAGCTGTTGGTGATCCTCAACTTCCAATTCGACACCATAAACTCGTTGAGAAAAGCCACGAACTAAAAATTATTGAAGTGGTTAGTTTCTAAAATTCATCTATCCTGGAAATGGTAATGGTAGTTTTTATGCAACTGTTTCGAAAAATGTGATATATTTCATCTTAGGCTGTTCGGAGGAACGGTGAAACTCTGGATCAGCTGGTGAAACAAAATGGCGAAGTTGAAAAGCATGTACAGCGTTTTCGCCAAAGAGAAGAACTTTTGGCTAAGGTATGCATTTATTTTGTGGATTATCATTTTCAGTATAATGCTACTTATATCTTTATGCTGTTATGCAGGTTGAGAGCATGAAAAAGAAGTTGCCATGGCTGAAATATGACATGAAAAAGGCTGAATATATGGGAGCTAAAGGGCAGGAAAATGATGCCAAGAAGATGCTGGAAGAAGCTGTAAAAACTTTGGGAGCAGCCAAAGAACCCATTGAGTATGATGTTTAACTCCTTTTACATGTTCTTTTCTAATAAAATAATTATTCTTTTCTTGAGTTGGCTTGTTTTGCTGTGAAACTAAGAATGATGGATATCAAGTTTGTTTGTTTGGTTGTTTGTTTTTGGAGCTGCATTAAGCAGAACCTCACTATGTTTTGGACTTTTCAGTTTCTACTAATGCATTAGTGAAATTAATTTATTCCAGAAAACAAAAGCAGGAAAAATCACTGTTGGATTCTAGATATAAAAAAGTCACCAATCTCATAAGGGATAACAATAAGAAGCGTATGGAGCTTCAGGAGAAAAACAACAGTTTGGTATGTTGGACAGGTTGCTTTGTCTATGCGGTAACTGTATTGTTTGTGACAGAATCAATGAATTTCTACACTTGTTTGTATTCATGCATATAGGGAGTGCAATTACGAGGAAAATACAGTGAAATGGAAGACTTGAGAAGGCAAGAAGAATCCCGTCAACAAAGAATCATAAAAGCTAAAGAGGATCTTGCTGCTGCTGAAATAGAACTCCAGAACCTGCCTATTTATGAACCTCCAAAGCAAGAGCTTGTAAGCTTCATTTCCAGCCTATTAGATATCATGTTCTTCTAGTGGTGCTTTGCTTTTTGTACTATAGATGAACTTGGTAATTTGTTACTGCATTTCCGGCTGACAAGAAGTTAATATTTCATCTAATTACCATAGGGGTTAATTACTCTTTTGTCCCTGAGGTTGGCCCTTCTTTTCAAGCCTGGCATCTTTAAGATTTGAATCAATACACACCTAATATTTTGCTTTTTACAACTACTTGGTTTCAGTTCAGCGGCTAATTTAAATGAGGTTGGTCTGGATAGTGGGTTTGATTGATTAATATTTCTAACTTCAGGAACTAAAACAATTACCTATCCAATAACTTCTTGTACCTTTCACTTCTTTGATTAATAGAAATATAACATAAAGACCAACTGACTTAAGTGATGGTATCAAACTATGATGACAGGTTAATGGAGATAAGTCTTTATTAATTAGGCAACCCTTGGTGGCTAAATAATAATTAATCTTTACTAGAACATAAATATAACTTGAATTTTTTCATGTAACATTTCTTGTTGGACGGACAACTATTGACAAGATATTTCAATCAATTAAAAGCTTTTTTGTGGCTGCTTAAATTTTCCAGGACAAACTAGCTGCTCAAATAGTGGAGATTCGTGTTTCTGCAAATGAGAAGAGGAGGGAGAAGTTAGACATAGAGAAGCATCTGAATCAAAAGAAAATGACACTTAGGCAATGCATAGATAAGTGCGTGGAAGCTAGGAATCAAAATATCAGTCCATGTTATTTAATGGGAAATTGAATGCAGCTAATCCCTATGCAGGTTAAAGGATATGGAGAACAAGAAAAATAAAAATTTACAGGCATTAAAAAATTCTGGAGCTGAAAATATTTTTGAAGCTTATGAGTGGTTGCAACGACATCAACATGAGCTGAAGAAGGATGTCTATGGTCCTGTACTGCTTGAGGTACATGTAGAAATTTTGACTGCACTTTCTTGAAGTTTCACTTTATATGTTTCTTTGTTTGGATTGTTAATTAAGGTTAATGTACCGGATCGGATGCATGCGGACTACTTGGAAGGCCAAGTCCCATATTACATATGGAAGGTATTTTTAATACTATATGTTCCTGAATTTTTTTTTTTTTTTTCCCATTTAAATATCTTGTGCTTACCATCAAGTGGTCAAATTCTTGTAGTCTTCAGTATATTAATTTGTTTCAGTTCATTCCTGTTTCCATCTTTTATTATATCCATGTACCACTATTACTTGTTATGATATGTATGTTTTCCATTGGATTAATGCTCAGTTTGGTCCTTCAACTTGACACCATAATTCTAAATTGGTCAACATGACCTTTTTGTTTTTGCCAAATCAGACCTTGAACTTGGAAAATGGAACCAATAGAGTCCTTTCTTTAATATGAATCAGCATGTGTAAATTTGAAATGGAGAATAAAAATGGGTAAAAAGAAGACTAACTTGGATCTATTTACCAACTTTATGGTTCGGTTTGCTGGAAAAACATTTGCGCCTGTTTAGAATATTGATGCCAAGTTCTAGGACTAAACTTAGCATTAACCATCTTTCATTTAACATCATAAGGACTCGTTATTTTACTTTCCTGTTGAATCATGTTCCGTAACTCTTGAAATGTTTCTCCTGAAGTCCCTAAAGCACAAGCCCTTAAAAAATGTACTTCTGAAAGGCAGTTGTGGAAGTGGTTTAATTACATTAGATTTTTGCAATTAATTGATTCTGTTCTCATCGGTGCTTGGCAGTCTTTCATAACACAGGATCCTAGCGACAGAGACTATTTGGTCAAAAGCCTGAAGTCATTTGATGTTCCAATTTTAAATGTTGGGAATGAATTCCATCCGAAATCCTTTTATGTTTCTGAGGAGGTAGACGTTGCACCTTGGCCTGAAGTTGAAATGCATTGAACCAGTAAATCTTATTGTGGTTGTCACTTTATTGAGCAGATGCACAGGCTTGGCATCTATAGCCGTCTTGACCAAGTGTTTGATGCTCCTGAAGCTGTCAAGGAGGTTTTGATCAGCCAATTTGGTTTGGACAGAGCAGTATGCTTCTGGACTTAATGTTGCATGCTTTGGAACTTAGACTATATCTTTTCACCACAAACTAATAATGTATTCTCTTTTGTTCATATCTGGATATATTTATTTCCATCAGTATGTTGGGTCAAAGGAAACTGATCAGAAAGCTGATGGTGCACCAAAGTTAGAGATTTTTGATTTATGGACTCCAGAAAATCACTATAGGTGGTCCACTTCTAGATATAGTGATCATGTTTCTGCAATTGTTGAACCGGTTGATCGTTCACGTCTTCTGCTGTGCAGTATGTGCTCATGCATTTTTATCTCAATCATTGTCATCAAATTTTTTGTGAATTATATTGCTGCATGGTTCCTTTTCTTTTAATTTTATTTCATCGCATTAGGTTCAGATACTGGAGAAATTGAAAAGTTGAGGTGCAGGAAGGTGGAGCTAGAAGAATCTGTTACTACTTTAGAGGAAAGATTAAAGTTGGTACAGATGGAGCAAAGACTTTTAGAGAACAGAGAAGCTGAATTTCAGAAAGAACGGGTATGAATTTCAGAAAGATGCATTGTTATGCTAGATAATGAGGCCAAAAAATTGCTTAATGTTGCATGTATCTGTGCATGTGAAATGCTAAAACTGATCTTAATATAATCTGGATATGTAACTCTTTTTTGTCATGAGATGTTTAATATTTTCATGAAGAACGTATTTTTTGTATGATATAATCTCTAGGAGGAGATTCACAGGACTGCTCAAAATGAAAAGAGAAAACTGAATGACGTGAAGAATCGTGTTGGTACGTGCAAATAGTTTAGATTAATTTATTTGGAATGAATAACAAATGATGATGTCGTTGGTTTAGATCAAAAGAAAAGGAAACTTGAATTAATGGAAAAGGAGGGTGATCTCGACTCTAACATGGCGAAGCTTGTTGATGATGCTGCAAACTTTAAGCTTCAGTGGCTCAAATGTGCGACTAATATTAAGGTGGGATTACATCTGGCTTGTGTTTATTGCACATCTGCTTTTCAACATAGAGTAGGCATTTGAACTTTAAGCTGTGGTTCTGTTATTATTTTGATTAAATCATTTCTGGGATTTTTTTGACAGAATTTACTTGTTGAGGCTGTTAATTTTAAATGGAGTCTTGCTGAAAAACACATGGCTTCCATTGAAATTGATGCCAAGGTAATTTTGGTTAATGCTGGTCCATTATTAATTCGAACTTCATGAGATCAGTTTTTAACTCTTTGAGGTGCAAAATTTATTTATATTGTGACTGACGTTTATGAAGAGTTATTTACTTTTCATCTTATGAGTGGATGTTGTTTCTGAACTTTATTTCTGATATTTTCTTTTTGCACATCTTAGATAAGAGAATTTGAAATCAATCTGAAGCAGCAGGAAAAGTTAGCTCAAAACGCAGCTACTCGTGTTGAGGATTGTGAGTTGTCTTACTAATATTTCGTTCTCATATGTTTTTTCAACACCTCCTCCTTGCTTCCATTCTTATATTTCGACTATAAACATGGAATTTAGTACTTATTTTACCTACACTTTTTCAGGCAAACAAGATGTAGAGAAATATCGAGAACAACTCTCAGCTGCCAAGAGACATGCAGAGTCGATTTCTGTAATCACTCCAGAACTTGCAGAGGCATTTGCTGAGGTTTGTTTATGCTATGATTTGAAGTTTAAACTTCAAACTTCAAAATCTTGGATTGGTTTAAGGTTATTCCTTTCTTCAAAGTTGAACATCATGTCAGTTAACATTGCCTAGGGGTGTGCAGAAATTTCCACAACTCGTGAACCCACCTAGACTGACCCGTCAAGTCTGTATGCTGGCGGGTTGTTTTCCCTGCTTACTGTAACCCAGTAGTGGTGCAATTTGTTTTCGCGGAAGTTACATGTGCAATTGCCTTGAGGAAAATATTTAAATGATATAATTATGGTATCTTTTTTTGCCAAATTTAGTTGCATCTATAGTCTTTGGATTTGCAAGTGCCATTAAAATGCTCATTATGTGCACAAAAAGTTGCATGGAAACATTATCTTATTCCCGCTCATTAGCTCATCATAGATTGTTCTTGTTTTGATGTTTTATGGTACCATGTCTTTTATGCTTTATGTACAGATGCCTACAACAATCGAGGAATTGGAAGATGCTATTCAAGACAAAATTTCTGAGGCCAATTCCATTCTCTTCCTTAATGATAATATACTTAAAGAATATGAAGATCGTCAGAGGAAGGTAAAATTTCGATTCTGCATTTTTTCCTTTTGAATCTTTGTTCTTATTCTGACTAATATGGTAAAGTTATAATATGCATTATGTTGTTACAAAAAAATTCAGATTGCATCCATTGAGGAAAAGCTGGAAGCAGATAAAGAAAAACTTCAAAATTGTTTAAGTGAAATAAACGCCCTAAAGGTAACTGGACTCTACTTGCTTCCTTTCTTTATTGGTGATCACATACAGCTGTGTCATTTATGAACGACTAGATGATGCTTTCTAATATAAGATTATTTCTAGAGGAACTTGTAACAAAATTAATTCAAGCTTGAAAAGCAAGACTTTGAAAGGCTCGTGTAATAAATTTTTGGGTTGCGATACTTATGGGGGCATCCGATTTACAATTTTACATATTTATGAATATATATCTATTATATTGGTTGGACTGGAGGAACTTTATGAACATATTTTGGCAAATCACTTTACTATAAGCCAGAAAATGGCCATAATTTATTGCTTGGAAAAACTTGTCAGTTGCATGAAGCATGCGCTGACATCATCAAATTGCTACTAAACTGTTTTTTTAACCAATATGAACATCATAGCAATAAAGGGTTCAACTGGCAGTACAAAACAGTCGGTGAAATCAATATTTTCTGTGGGTCATCACTTCTCATTGCTTCTTCAGTGCAAATTATCGTCTTGGATTTCCTTCTCTCTCTCACAATGTCCTTTTAAATAACGTACAGGAGAGTTGGCTTCCAACGCTAAGAAACCTTGTTGCTAGGATAAATGAGACATTCAGTCACAACTTCCAAGAGATGGCTGTTGCGGGAGAAGTTTCGCTGGGTAATTGTTTAAGGACTTTAATTGCCATTTGCTGGCAGATGAGTTAACTGTTACTTTTCCACTTATAATTATGTATGAAGAAGGTGATATTTAGTTGAATATTAAGGTTGCTTCATGGTGACTTCAAGATCACAAATAATGAACATGGGAGAGGTTTCAGGCGCCTGATACTTGCTGACGTCTCTTGAACCAAGAAAACCTTTGTATTGCAAACTCATTTCATTTATTAATTTATTTTTCAGATGAGCGCGACAAGGACTTCGATAAGTATGGCATAAATATAAAAGTGAAGTTCAGGTTACTGCACTAAATCTGCTTTATACTTCTCTGCAAATCTTGTTTGGGATTTGCTATTTTCAAACTATTGAAACACAAGTTAGTATTATTTTAAAATTTTCAGCAAAAGAAATCTCTTTTTGAATAGATTTTTAAAAATTGAAACCAAACAATGTTTAAATTATGCATCCAAACTGTGATTGAGATGACTTATGATATTGATTCGTGTTCTTATTTGGTTATGTATACCCAATCTTCAGGGAAGCAGGAGAGCTTCAAGTACTCAGTGCTCATCATCAATCTGGAGGGGTATAGCATCAAATCAAATTCTTCTCTTCGTGATTGAATGATAGTAGTAATAATATCTTACGATGTTCTAAATATCTTGGTTGTAGGAGCGTTCTGTTTCAACCATCCTTTATCTTGTTTCTCTTCAAGACCTCACAAACTGCCCGTTCCGGGTAGTTGACGAGATTAATCAAGGTTAGATGACAATCAATTCATCAGTGCTTGAATATTCTGCATTTAGAAATCATTGTGATATCCCTCTTTCGTTGTGTGTGTGTGTGTGTGTTTTTTTTCAGGGATGGATCCTATAAATGAAAGAAAGATGTTTCAGCAGTTAGTGAGAGCTGCTAGTCAGCCCAATACCCCACAGTAAGAACAAAAAAATTGTTTTTGCTAATTTCAAAGATTTATATGATAAATTCTTTCGGTTACAAATGAGAGAGGCAACATTTAAGCCCTTGCTACCCAACCTTCATTTTTGCACGTAATATTTTTCAAATGCCTTTGTATTGATGAACAATCAAGCTTATTAACCATACTTATTTGCATGACACGATCTACACAGGTGTTTCCTACTCACACCAAAACTGTTGCCGGATTTAGAATACAGCGAAGCATGCAGCATTCTGAACATAATGAATGGTCCTTGGATCGATCAGCCTGCTAAAGGTTTGATGCTAGTTATGAGAGGGTGTTTACCATTGCTTAAAATCAGCCCCTAAGCACTTTTAAACTTAAAAGTCAACCATTTATCTGTTTGACTGGGCTGTTTTTTCTTTCAAGTTATTTTTATAAAAGCTGCTTCTTATAAGTGCTTTTTAAAAGCCAAAATGAGAAAAGTACAAGCAATGCCAAACACTCACTAGGCTAGAATACTGCAATTTATGTAAATCTTCATTTATATCACATATTACTGTAAACGTAAGTGTTTTTCTTCATCTTTTTTCAGTGTGGAGCAGTGGGGAGTGCTGGAGAGCAGTTGCAGGGTTGGCCGGAGAAAGCCAACCGGCAAATAATTATTGCTAGTGGGAAATAAAATGATATGGTCCCTGATTGGAAAAAGGAAATCCAGGGCCTTGTAACAAGGAATTGAAGCAGAAGCATTGTTTTGTGTTATATGTCAGATGGGTTTGTAAAAAGAATAAATTTTTTTGGCTGGGTTAGTGTATGTATAGGTATGATCCATTCCGGAAGTTGCATATTCTTCTGCTGAAGTACACTTCTATGGAAGCAACACTACAGGATAACCTAGGTTAATTTAGGTTATGTAAATTGTAGGGTACTGAATTCTCACAAGTCTTTTGCATGTGAAATGAATTTCATTCCTTCTTTTCAAGAAAAATATAATTTTGGTCCCTTTACTTGTATGTAATATTCAATTTGCTCATTTTTAAACATTTTGTACAATTTATCCTTTTGAACTTGAACAATGCTTAAAGGGGGCAAATCGACAAGAAAAAAAAAAACTCCGAAAATGCGCAAAATAACTATCAAATGCATTTAAACCTGTTGCTGGAAAAATCTGTTGAAACTGATAATAACAAAACAAGAAAAAAAGGTACACGCTGGTCGTTGTAGACTGGACTGTAGAGAAGGATGACTGAGCTAAAGGATATGCAAGCATCTCAACTACCACCAAATACTATAAAACGGTAAGGTAGCTTCTATTCATCCTTTTTTTTTTCCCTTCCTACCATCTTCTTTACTGAACATTGGTGAGTTGGGAGTAATTTTAAGAACATCATTTACATGTGTTTATCGTAATTCAGGCACTTGTCGGAAGCTTGTAATCGAGCATGTCCCTTATATTTAATCGGATTGAAGGTCCCATCGATGAAGATATGTGCGCACTTTTCCAGTACACTCCTTTTGCTCCTGATGGCTTGTTTGTTTCTACCGATTTCTGGGAAATTATAGCAGACGTTGCATTATTAGTACAGTTATAAATGAGAAAAAAATTTAAAAAAAAAACAACAGAAATAAATGAAGAGAAGGTTTAGACACTTTGTAAAGAATATTCTGAGAAGAAAAATTGTCTAAATTAACATAATAATACCCTTCAGATTTCAAACGGAAAGCCTTTTAATTACACAGAAACAAAATGCAGCTGCTTCTTAATTATATTCTCAAAATGCAGAGACTAAATACTAATATCATAAAAAATCGAGGGACTAATTAATTTTTTTCCCATAAAAAAAACAAGAAATAAATAGAGAGGAGAAGGTTTAGAACATACTATTGCAGAAAGCAAGTTTTCTAGCAAGTCATCTTCAGAGAAGTTAGCTTTTCCAAAAGGAATGTGGACTATTCCGGTTTTATCTGCCCTGTATTCGACTTTCCCTTTCTTGAACTCTGCTATTGCCTGAAAGAAATTATAGCAAGCCGTGTCAAAATAATTCAAACCCTTTCAAAATGTAAACAACCCTTATGTACAGGGGACAGAGTTGGAGTTGAACCCAGGACCAAATCCCGGGAAAGGTTAGCACATTAACCAACTTTTCACTAAATAGGAAAGCCACTTTTCTTAGTTTTTAAGTATTTGGCGATCCTTCGCCTTTTGTACTTGTTGCTATATGTATATATAAAGCTACATGACTCTAGAGATATACAGATGAGGATCATTGAATAACATTTCCTGTTGATAATCAAAATACTGCACATAAAATGCAAAAGCAGAAAAGCAAACTATACCTGAGGTATATTAGTTGTAACTGTACCGGCTTTTGGATTGGGCATGAGTCCTCTTGGTCCCAAAATCTTACCTAGAACAGCAACCTGACACGAGTGGTTGAAACATTAATAATGCTAGCTGAACCAGTACAAATCTCTAAGAAAAAAGAATTCTCATCCAAACACCACAGAACAAAACACACAATCATAGTCAATAAATATTCATCTTGTATTGAAATTTGTCTTGAATAAGCTAATCTAAATGCGATTGATTCAAATCAAAGCAAATTTTACAACTAAATTCAAGTGGAAAGATTTAACTACATTAGGGTCAAAGAACTTGCTCATAAACAGAATGCTCAAGTGTTTGTTCAAATTTAATTTTACCTAGATGGCAATAACAAATATTGTATCTTAATGAACCAGGGATGTTGGCATGTTTAGACTACAATGGATAAGCAGAGTAACACCTTAGGCATCATGTCTGGAGATGCAATTAATTTGTCGAAGTCCATGAATCCTCCTTTTATTTGTTCTATCAGGTCCTCCCCACCAACCAAATCTGCTCCTGCACTTTTGGCTTCATCGAAATTTTCACCTGCAAAAGTTTAATTTCATATAATGGTGAATACAATGAATGATGATAAAACCATATAGAACAATGTCAATCAATGAATCATCATGTAAAAATTCCATAAACTTTCTTAATTGAAAATTATCCTCATTTTAAGTGAAAGCACTCTTTGAAAGCTATGTTTTTCTACAAGAAAGAGAGACAGGACCTTGAAAGTAACCAAATAGTTCATATACTTATTAAGCATACCAAACTTAAAATTTGGAGAAGCCAGAAAATCGAGTAGATTAACAACCTTGTGTAAGCACAGCAACTTTCACAGTTTGTCCAGTTCCCTTTGGCAAATTTACCTACGCATGGGGTAAAAAAAACATGAAGAATAAATGTCAAGTATAGCAAAGATTAGGCTATGAATGTATTTTTTGTTATTTAACTTATCGATCATCCAAGTAAGAACTCACAGTGGCCCTCAGTTGTTGATCATTGTATTTGGGATCAATGTTAAGACGGAAATGAGCTTCAGCTGTTTCAACGAACTTTGAGTTTGACATTTGCTTCAGCAAAGATACTGCTGTCTTTAAGTCGTATTCTTGCTTGTTTTCCCTCAACTTTTGAATTTCCAAGAATCTCTTAGACCTAGTCTGCCGTTTCCAACAAAACAGTATAAACCTCAATTCATGAAAATAGATGCTGTATAGTCATCTTCAAAAAGGTAAGAACAAAGACTGCTTAGATAGTTTAGACAATTCATTACTAAAATGTATTGAAAAAAAACATAAATTCTATGCCATTTCCAATCCCTTGTGTAGCTTATGCCGCTACTCAACCACACTGTTTTTAGGAAGTCCAGCTGGTGTCCGGGGACTAATATGGACCCGACCAGTGTCAGGCACCTACCAATGATGGGTAAGTCTCCCAGCGGATATAGTTGCATACACTAGGAACCTGCTTAAGCCAATCCAAGCAGCTGAACACTTGGAGGTTGGTCCTCGTCACACTTTCTTCTTCTGCTCCCAGTCAAAGACTCCAAACAATATTCTCCCTCCTCCTCCCCCAAAAAAACAAATCTCTCTCTCTCTCACACACACACACACAAAAAATCATCAGTCAAACTGAAGTGTACTGACAGATTCAAGAGGATGCAGAAATGCCTCCGCTAAGGAAATGATGCTCTAGAACCTAAAAAGCCATATAGATAAATCCAAAATAAAGCAAATTAAGAACTCAGGATAGACTAAATGAATTAAAAAAACCAAATTCCAAAAGAAAAACAGCAAACTTAACCAAGCAACATCTACTAAGTGTATAAACCCACCAATGACAATAAGATAAATAATCTCCCTTCTAAGGCATTACTGATCAAGTCTAAAAGCTCCTAATTCCATAAAACAAAGATAAAATTCGAATAATTCACTAGAATTGAACAAAATTAAGCACCCAAAACTCATCAATCAAGTAATCCTAAAAATCCAAAATTCACAAAAACTGGAACTGAACATCACAATCTTACTCTATCTCTCTTCAAAGGCAATGCAGCCTTTCCTTTCTTTGGCTTAGATGGAGCAACTGTAGCAGTAGCTACACCACCACCCTCTCCCCCTTCTTCATCCTCAGCCACCTCCGCTACCTCAGACTCCGCGGCAACAGCAGCCACCACTACACTGAAAGTTCCAAAATTTACCTCTTTTTTATTGAAATTAACCCATTTACAAGATATTCTCTCCCCATTAGAACCAAAAGCCAATGGATGAAAAGAGAAAGTTTTGGACTTGAAAGAAAGGAGAGATGGGGTTAGGTCTTGTGGGTGTGGTGTGGATGTAGCGTATGTTAGCATGAGAGAAGAAGGTGTAGTACAAGTCGCCATTTTTTCCTTGGTTTGGTTTCAGCGTTTCTCTACAGAAGATGTTCAGTTCTTCTATCCGACCATGTTGATATGGTAGCAAAGGAGATAAGAGGTTTTTAGCCTGTAGTGTGGTTGCTAGATGGTAAACCAATTTTGGTCTTATCAATAGTTTCGCCCTATACATGTACCATTTTTACTAATTGTACTCAATTTCTAAACTTTATTTAAAAAATACCTAAATTTTAAAAATTCACTCTTTAGTACCTTAATTCTAAATAAGGACATAATTTAAAAAAAAAAACACACTTAATTTTCTAGCGCAACTCATCTTAGAGCTAACGCATCTCCTATTCCTTATTGTTCTAATAGGGTTTACCCAATTGCCACAAATTCATACACTACTTTCTTCAATGTCATATATGATTAGAGTTTATGTGTCTCTCGGTCCATCTTTCCTTTGATATCCATAACACTATCAAAAGAAAATGAATGTGTCGTAAGACTAATTTTGCTGTCATTACATCACATTACTTATTATCAATGATGCAATCATTAAAATATTATTTATAAAGATAACTTTATCTATTGGTTACTGT
>CATIWJ010400902.1:0-13261 GCA_949640765.1 Croton laevigatus
AATTTTAGAATGAATTTTAGAGTAATTCGATGATTATATTGAGGCTCTCGTTATTCAAATATAATAAATGAATCAGGTGCCGATAGGAATTGATCTAAATGAGACGTATCAAATTATTTTAGAACGAATTTTAGATTTCAGGACACAGTTCATCAATGCACTCAATACAGGACTTGGAAACAAAACAGCAAATGGATATTTCATAGATTCTTGCTATGCACATTGCCAAAGAGGATAAGCACTTGATTGGTTAGCTGAGAATTCTCTAATTCTTGATAATACGGTATGCATTTTTGTTCTTGTTTTGTTGATTTTCGATTTATCAGTCCTGTTCGACAAAATTAGTTGTTTTAAGATCCGACAGTTATTTCAATATTTGACGACTGGTTATAAGTAGCAACCAAATATTAACATATGATGAAATCAAAATGAATGCTAACGTTCCACAACAAGCTATAATAGAATTCAAATAAAGACCCCCTCTTTAAGTTTTAATCAAAACGCACCGTTTCATTATGTTTTTTTTTATGTTTTGATTAAACTCAAAATAAAATAAAATAAAATAAAATTACATTAAAAGAGCAGCAGACCCTATTGTCTTCTTTCTTCCCCTCTTGTCTTATTACTTCATTTACTCTTCACCGAACTTCCATTCTTGCCGGCCGCCGCTTCTCTTTTGCCGGAAAAGTGGGCCCATTCCCTACTCAGCTGGCTATGCCACTGCCAATGTTGATTTGTAGGTAACAGGTCCCACCAATTTGATTTTTCTGGGTCCGCCTCTATATATATATTTTTTTTTTTTTTACTTGGTCAAACATAAAATGTTTAAAAGATGTAAAAAATAATCAAATTCTAACTTTTTAAGTGCTTAAAAGCTTAAATCAATAGTTCATTTCAAGTGTTTTTAAAGCTACAAAATCTTAACTTTCTTTGTTGTACAATGAATCATCCATCACCCACCCTCCTCAATAGAGCCCTCAATAGCAATGGAGAGTATATCCATGTCACAATTCTGCAATACGTAAAGGTCACCTACATATTTTTTCAATTAATCTTGCATTAATACATCTGTATTTTCCATCAAAAAATAAGTCATTGATTCTTACTTTATAGGAGTATGTTTCTCTCATTTTAGAAAGGTAGTTATGCTATTAGATGTACTTTGTCAGTGTATTATTTATGCACATATACTTATTCTTTATCATGAGCAATTTCTTTATCTGAAGATCAATTAATTATGTGGTACCCACTAGATGACTAAGTGTGGAATAATTATCATGCAAAGTCTCGAGTGTGAAACATTGGCTTTAAAAATGCCCTAAAAGGAATTTTAGTTGTAAACTATACCACCAGGGGTGAATTGTGTTGGAGATTTGTCAAATTTAACTGACATCTTATTCTCTCTTGCTGATAAAAAAAATCTCATACTCCTTTCCGTTCAATTTATATTGAGAAGTGGGTGAGAGGTGACATAATACTCAGAATTAAGTGAAGTACTCATAAGGTGTTGGATTTAAGACCCTGGAATAAAATATGAAGTTCCTTCCAGTTGGATGCGTAAGTTGCATCTCTATCAAAAAAAAAAAAATTATATAGAGAAAGCTAGAAGATGTGGTTTTTAAAATAATCTAATAAATTGTACTTAATATGGTTATTGTATAGTTAATGGAGAAATCAACTTGATTTTGTGGTTAACGTGTTGATATCAAATTTTATTAAAGAAATTATAGTAATTTTACTCATTCTTATTTTCTTTAAATGGGAATTTCTTTATGTAAAATTGAATACTATATTTGAAAATTTTCTCTGAATGGAAGGAGTACAAGTCTTCTAATTCTTTAAAATTAATGGAATATCACCTAAATGTTATTAGAAAAAAGTATTTAGGAGAATATATCATCAACTATGATATTAGTTATGATCGATGGAGACAAGATGAATATTGGAGAATATCCAACAATATCAAGAAAAATAAAGTAAAATATGATCCATGTTGCGAGTATCCTTTAAAGGATAAAATAGCAACTTTTCATTTAATTAAAATGATAAGTAATGCAGTGCAAAATATCAAGTTTTTTAAGTCATTAATATTAATTAATCAAACTTAAGAAATCTGAAATTTCCAAGTTCCTGAGTACTGCTTTGTGCTATATGTGCTTCATTTTTTAGCAGAAATTGTGTGCTAATTAATTTGCTCCAGTGACTTCTTGATTATGGAAAGCTAGAGTTGCATCAAATAAGATTACAAGACACTAATTTAAACACTTATTTCATTTAATAGGCCAAGGCCACAAAAGGAAGAGACAAGTAGCAAGCTTGTAGATTATAATATGAGAGACAAGTAGCAAGCCTCTTTCTACTTATTCTCCATGGATTAACTCACCATGGATAGATATAATATGGATAGATATAAATATAAATCACCATGGATTAACTCCATTAATTCATGCTTTCTTCTCTTCTTATTTTGTTGCTGCCTTGTTTCCTCCTGCCTGGGAAATAAATAACCATAAATTGAGTGAATTTCTCTTTTATATACATACATATTAATACACCATACACTGCATATTAAGTGTGTTATATTTCATTTTCTCACATATTTAAAAAATGATAAATTAGTATCTATTTCATAAAAATTTAAAAGGAACTTTTTTTTTTTTTAAATCTTCTTAGTTATTAATTCACGCACACCAGACGGATGGTTGAGGCTAGATTCTAGCCCAGCCTACATGGCCATTGGGTCAACAAATAAACCAGCTGTGTTGCTGTCTGCTTCCCCAATTTAAAAGAACTTATTTAAATATTATTCTCTTTATTACATTGTAGTTTTGAAAAATAAAATATTTAAACTTTTGAAATAACATAAATAAATAAGATAATATAGAAAAGTCATTAATTAAACATATTTAGATAAGAATCCTGAAGTGAAAAAAAAAAAATGCAAGAAAATTAGAGCAGAACCAAGAAAATATTAATCTAAAAATTATAAAAACAATGAATCATTATATATACCTTCTTCCTTGGTTCCCGGGGTTTCTGCTCAGCCTTTTTAGCAGCCGAGTTGGTTGCCGGAGCCTTGGGTGCACTGCTAGATTTGGCAGCGTCTTTCTTGAGTGCAGCGGATTGAGTTCCAGCAGCCGGTTTCTCAGCCTTTAGTGATGCCATTTCTTTTGTTTAACACTAAAATATAGATGAAGTTTTTTGCTGGTTTTGAATTTCATAAACAACTCCATATTTATAGCCATTATGTATGCTCAATGAATTGCGACATGGAATTCGAATATGTATAAGTAATTCAAGGAAGGGAATCGAATATATAAGTAAGTTGTGCAGACGTTACGATTGCTGCATCTGATGCTATTGGCATATATTTGAAGTAACATTATTGGATTCCTGTTTGATATTTTAATTTTAGTACTTAGAGATTAATTTTAATGTTAAATATATGAAATTTGAATCAACGAAATGCATATATTTTGTGGTTTGAATATGAAATGAGTTCCATTTAGTTTGAAAGATAGTTTTTGGAGAAAATAAATAGCTTAACTTCCACGCGAAATGATAATGGAAGTCATACGAGCCATTAGTTAATTACCATTTATTAAATTTATCAGTTATTATTAATTTAGACTCATCTTATAAACAAGTCAATTATCATTTATCAATATACAACTTATAAATAAAATGATTTAAGTCAATTTATTAAGATTACACTCTTTATTATATGTCTTTTAAGTATTGTATTTTTAATGAATTTGAGATTATCCCACACCATTACATGATTCAACTGAACAATCCCATATATAATAGTTTTTGTTTCCAATTGTATATACATATTTTATATGGCTGTCTTATGTGGAATTTTATGTGTAAATTTTTATGAAATTAATTTTAGATTATTTATCAACTTTTTGTTTTTAGATAAACTTTTAGCAAATTCAAATTCTAATTTTTTGTTTTGACATTTACAACACCAATAAGATTAGAAAAAAGAAAAAATTTTGATTGGTTTGGTCTATAAATCTCCATGTACACGGTTTAGGTAAGTATTTTCCATTACCTGTATATTACCTAAAAAACTATCATGTTTTTATTTAAAAATAAATTTTTTTTAAAAAAAAATATTATATTTGATGTTTTTGTTTTACGATTTACCAATAAAAATAATTATTTAATTTTTTGGAAAATTTTTAGACTAATATAATCTTATACATGGAATTCATGAATGAATTATTTTGAAAATATTTTAATTATTCCTATCTCATATATAAATATTTTGGGGGAAAACATATATTTCCTAAATTTTGCATAATCTAAACATATAAAAATGTTTTGGCATACAATCTAACAAACCCAAATAGGAAATGTATCAATTTGCAACATAAAAATAAAAGTAATAATGTTAATGTTAATTTAAACGTTGAAATCTTAAGAAATATGCTGGAAAAAAAAAAATTGAAGAAACATAAATTAAAATTTAATACGCTTATCTCCTTTAAACATATATATGAAAGAGTCATCTTCAATATTATGGTTTTATTATATCTTCAATTCATTAATATTTTAATGTATTTCAAAAAATATATATTTTAATTTTGTTAACATAATCCTATCAATTTGATATGGAACTAAAGTTTGGGTTCTGGCCTTCTACAATTCATAATATAAATAGCTTTTAAATTATTTTTAGTCTCTCATTTACAGAGGTACAAATATAATATTATTTAATGTTGTTAAAGTGGCTTTAGATTTTTCTCGTGTATTTTCAGAGTGGCCACCTGTTACATTCTACAAATGAAGCATGTGTAAGAAGTTTTTTTAACGTTTTCTACTTTTTATTTATATGTGCCGGATTTAATTTTAATGAGTCATATTTAATTTTCACAATTGCATAAACAATAATCCACCAATATAAAGAGGGGAAGATCTCTTGTATAGATATAATCTCAGAGGACCGGTAATTCATTATTGTTTCGATTCTTTACGAAATGCAGGATCCTGATAAATAGGTAAGCATAGAGCATACTTGAAATTAAGATTAGAAGATAATGATCGCACATATTATTTTGATTCAAATCTTAGAGAGTAAAATTAAAAACACTTGATGGTTCTTACAACTAACTAGACCTTCTTTGTATAAAGAGGATGCTTTACAATGCAGATAAACTGCACATTTTTACTACTATTACATTGTGATAGATCAAATTGGACATGTATCATTTACATCTTACGGTGTGTGATATGTCCAAAAAAAATTGAACATATGTCTTTCGTGGTTAGCATTAGATTCTTTTATAGAACCATCTGCCAATAGGACTATGACTTGGTGATATGTTAGTATCTTTTTGGTCTCTCTTAAAATTTAAATTTGATGGTTTAATAAATTGCTCATATGTCTCATGCTTATCGTTCTTGTGTCTAGAGATGGATTTTGGGAATCTTGGAGAGGATTATAACTGTATAATGGTGATGGCTGACCCGAATTGGATGGCTAACCCGAACTGGACTAACTTGGACTTAGAGGTGTATTCCAATTTACTCGTGCTTGACAAATTTGCATTTGACTGCTGGAGTCCAAGAGTGATCTTTTTGTCTCAAAAGTTGTTGATCTACTTCTTCATCTTCACTTTATTTTCTTGGAAGCACAATAGCATCTATGCATTTTATGTAAAGTGTAGTACAAGAGATAGGCTCATCTATTCTTTAGGAGATATCCCATCAAGGGTCATTCGGGTGCTTACGAGGAGAGCCCGGACTTATGAATCTTGAAGAGTTTTGTTCATAGTTTTCCATTCATAAGTCATATCTTGCGTCCAAAATTTATAAGTTCTATTCTGCTCAAAATAGAAACAGTGGTGAGTGATGAAGACTACAAACACTAAAAAAATTCTATTCTGCTCAAAATAGGAACGGTGGTGAATGATGAAGACTACAAACACTAAAAAAAGAGACAATTGCATATACTCCCTTTGTCCCATATTGTTTGTCCCATTGATTTTTGTACACAGTTTAAGCAATCTAATAATCAACATGTTATATCATATAAAAATAGTCTTACTTTTCTAAATTATCCTTGCTTCAATTTAGAAAAAATATCAAAATAAATTATAATGGTTGGTATAAAGGAGAAATCAAACTTCTTTTAAAAAACGTAGACAATCATTTTGGAATAGTAAAAAAAAAAAAGATGGAATAATATTATGGAACTGAGGGATAACTATATTTCCCTAGTATTATTGGATGTGCCAACAAATTGGACCACAAAGTGAAGAAACTTGGACGACTAACATTGCTCTTGCAAATGATGGGGTTGTGGAGTTCAATCCACCAAAATAGAACGTTGAGTATATAGAATTGGGGCAACAAGGGAACTGTCCTCACAAACTCAACAAATGACAAAATAGCTACTTTTGAGATTGCTATATACTCTGCTAAAATTATTTCAGTTCTACTACCTCATTTTTGGTAAAAAAAATAATAGAAAACCCAACCAACCTCATCTAAAATTTAGTCATATTTTAGGACCGACAAAAGTTTTCAAGCATAGAATTTCGATCTTCTGGATATTAACCCAAAGACATAATTGTGAAAGAGAAATTTTCATAATCATAATTAGTCCACTATATCTGTTTACAAATTGGACAATGAATTTGACAGTGATTTGAAATCCAATTTACAATTAACAAGCTGGCTAGTTTTAGTCTTCAAGATTTCTTCCCACATCAGTTGTTGATGAACCTACCTAATTGGAAAACAATTTCCTTAATTCCTGTAATTACTCAAAATGAATAATACAACTTGAAATAGTTAAAATAATAATAATTACCTCTAATCACTCAACTTGAATCATCACTTAATAATAATAATAAAAAGGGTTAGTCAGTTTTCAATGAGGCTGTCCCATTTTCAAAGCCAAATAAGCCAAAACTCTATAACCCACCAACATTATGACCAAAGCAGCAACATCTCCCCACTTATTATCCAAACCCAAATATTTAAGTGCAGGATAGTCCATTACTCTGCAATGAATTCCAATTCCACACTCATAAACTTCATTTTCTGAATATTGAACTCCTACTAGAAGCTTATAACAATAGTGGCTAAAAGAAATGTACTTTAGCCAAGCTATAAATTGTGGGATATGTTGAATGTAGTATCCACCAGCTAGTAAGAAAACAAGCATTGTTACTGAAGCTAAAGTTGTTGCTTGTTTTACTTCCATTAAAATCGCGCCGAGGGCGAGACCTAATCCTTGTGATACTAGCACATTGAAAAGTACTACCAAAAGGGTTAGCATGAAAGTTATCATAGAAGGCTTTAGACCACCCATCCAGTATGTTACAGTAACAAATATTGTAGGCAGAACAAGCTCCATTGGCAGATCACCGGCTATTCGCGCAAAATAGTAAGAGGAAAGGCGATACATTCCTGAAGATCGCTCTTTTATGAGCATCGGTCGCTCTTGAGGGAACGTGAATATTGCATTGAACATTGGGAAAAATCCCCAGAAGATTGAAAAAAAGAAGAGAAGACCCACCTGTCAAAAACAAAAACCCACCAAAATAAGCAGTTTGAACTTGTAACCCTACAGGCCAGTTAACACAGTGCAATGTAAAAATTATTATACCTGATCTTGTATATGTGAAGTGTTGGAATGCCACCATAAAAGTCCTGAAAGAATCGCAACAGACAAGACTTGGAAAATCCTTAAACCAGAATATGATTCGTGTTTTCGTTCTTTCAAGCCTCTTTTTAGTAGCACCTGGAATTGCTGCCACCAGGTTGTTGTCCATTGATTCTCAGAATCTGCAAAACAATATCAAATGGTTAATACAGGAACCGATTACAACAATTAAAACAATATAATGCAGCTAATCAATTTGCATACTTTTCGTAAGCGACGGAATTCCTGATGATGAATCTTGAAAGTTGTGATGGATTTCAGCCTTAAGTGCAGGATACAAGTTCTTCTTGTATGATGAAATTAAAACTTGTTTGACTGAATTTTGTTCATCAAGCTGATCTAATCTCACATAACTGTCAATTAGTTGATCATCTTGTTTCGTGTCAGGAACTATACCTGCAATTCCAGAACAATTTGAACTTGTTTACTCACACAATGATTTATAAAAAAAAGTTATTGCAAATAACTAATATTAACATCGCTTTCTTCTGAAAACGATTAAAAATGAAAATATTATTGAAAAAGATAAAGAAATATAATTTAAGACAAAAATCAGAATCATCATTTGATTAAGCACAGTAGGCCCATTCTGACTAGTTTATGCTATCCAAGTTTGAAAAGTTACACTTACATTCATTAATTTATACCCTGGTTTCGAATTAATCACATCAAAATCAAACTTTTTCCAAGTTCACCGCTTCTTTTTATCAAATAATATAAGATTAATTACTTTTGTTGCTACATTCATGACTAATTTTTTTTTTTTCATGACCTTTTCCATTATTGTCAACATTGGAGTTAATATAATATAATTTAATTAGTGTATAGTAGTTAATTTTATATGATAGACAAGACTTCAGATTTACATTATTTCAAATTTAAGACAAAAACTAATAGGGTGTTGGTGATAGTTAAACCATCTCTATCATCATGATTAATTTTGAATTGTAATTAGTAATTTAACAATGTATGAGTTGTCAGCTATTCATTCGATTGACATTAACTAAACGGGTAATAGTTTTCGAAATCCATACTGCAAGTAAATTAAGTTGATGAAATATTAAATATTATTTAAAAATTATCACCTTTTATTATTATTTGTTAAATTGAAATTACCTCATGGTTTTATACAAATTAAATCCGAAAACTTTCCAACAAATAACACTATAACCTTATCATATCCCATGTTATTTGTGACACTTTAAATGGACCGTCACCTTTTCAAATTAAAAATACTATAGGAATCAAATTGATTCTTTACCCTTAACAAAAATAAATAAAATAAGAAAAATAGAAGGTTAGCAAAATAAATAAATAAATAAATAACTTACCATTAGCAAGGTCAAGCAGGAAATCAGCTGGATTCATGAAATTGAACCCGGGTGTGTAACCAATTGACCCGAAATACTCCATGACTCGACTAGCACACCCGCTATAAATGGCGCATCCATCACACAAAACCACCACCTTATCAAACATCCGATACAGCCTACTCGATGGCTGATGAATGGTGGTTACAACAGTCCGACCGCCGCGTGCGAGTCCTTTTAAGGTGGCCACAATGCGTTGAGCGGTGGTAGAGTCAAGACCCGAAGTGGGTTCGTCAAGTAATAACAAACTCGGGTTAACCAACATTTCTTGCCCGATACTGACCCGTTTCCGTTCCCCACCCGAAACACCGCGAAGCAAAAGCCCGCCAACGATTGTATTTCTACACCTGGTCAATCCAAGCTCTGTAATTACCAACTCAACTTGTTCAATTTTCTCCTCTTTAGACAGCTTTTTGGGTAACCTTAACAAAGCAGCAAATGTTAGTGCCTCTAACACCGTAAGATGTGGATATAACATATCGTCTTGAGTAACAAAGCCAGTTTTGCGCTTTATCGAGCTAGAAAACGGCAAGCCGTTGTAAGTTATGGTACCGGAGATTTTTCCGGGCAATCTACCGGCAAGAGCTGTTAAAAGAGTAGTTTTTCCACTCCCCGACGGGCCTAACATTGCTAGCAACTCACCAGGACGAACTACTCCATTAACACCGTTAAGCACAGTTCTAGTACTCGATTTTGATTCATTTGGATAACAAAAATTCCGTTTCGTTGATAAATCGATACTGTACACAACGTCTACGAACTGCATTCATACATACAATATATATCAATTAGGCAAGATGAACTAAATTAATTACTCTCCATGAAAAAATTATTTTTTATATGTTTGAATTTATATTTTGAAATTAATTATTTTTTATTTCAACATATTAATTGTTTTATTTATCAAAAATTTTGCTATAAATTATAAATAATATAGTATTATTAATATATTAGTAAATGGTTAATCTCAAAATATATGAAATCAAACACATAAAAAAAAAAAATTAACTTTATCTATATAAATTGAATCGAATTACAATGATTTCAAGTTTTGTATATGTACCTTAAGAGTTACTGGATGTAAAGATTCACGGAAAATTGAAACTCTTGATTGGTTTGAGTCTTGTTGTTGTTGATGATGATCTTGAAGTCGATCTTGAGAGCAGGAAATGGCATTGATGGATGGCTCAGCATGCACAGAAGAGACTGGTTCTGGCCAATTAGTGAGCATAATAGTAGTGGTAGAAGAAGGAGAAGGAGGAATGGTAGTTTCTTGCTCTGGGGGCATCATTGCCGAAAAAGATTAAAGATGTACAACAGATGAACGAAAATTGAAAGAAGAAGAGATATATGTTGTGTGATGTGTTGTCACATGCAAAGAACAGAAGATGTTATGATTTATAAAGGCAAAGAAAGCACGAGAAGTGGACTTGGGTGTTATCCACGATATAACCTCAGCAACTACTACCACTCCTACATTGCCTTTCTAGACTGCAATACTTGTATTTTTTCACTATACTATGCCATTAATAATAGAGCTTTGTTTTTCTTTTGGCTATTAGGAGATGTATAAATGAACAATGACTTTCTCCTTTTCAATTATAGTATTGTATACGTGTAAGTAAAGTATTTGATGTGAGCTTGTGTCTGCCACGTGTTGATTCCACATTTCGGACACCTCCAGTTCTGTCATATTCTAGTCTAAGAGACGTTAATATTGTAGCACTTCTTTATTCATAATAATAAT
Source organism: Croton laevigatus (assembly GCA_949640765.1). Lineage (NCBI taxonomy): Eukaryota > Viridiplantae > Streptophyta > Magnoliopsida > Malpighiales > Euphorbiaceae > Croton > Croton laevigatus. The sequence continues at coordinate 10,802 of CATIWJ010400902.1, forward strand.
AATAATAATAATACTATTCTTTTTTAACTAACACACGCACATATTCATTTTACGGTCTATATTTAGTTTGACTAATTATTGTGCACATTCGAAAAAATGCGCTAATCCAAAGAATATTTTTTACTCATACAGAATCGAATTTAACACTTGGGACAGCGTGTTCACTAACTGAATTACCCTATTGAATTTAATAATAATAATAATAATAATAACTAATATTTTAGGTAGACAGTTTTCGTTCTTGATATGGTATTGGTAGTTCTATACCAAATAAAGTATTTTACTTTCCCTGAAAGAACATAATTTCAGTTCTGTATGTTTTCAGCTGTCTGTTATCATACAGCTTGTTATATTACCATTATAATTAAAATTTGTCACTACCACAAAGTTACTTTTAATTTGCCCCAAAAACAATAATTATTTTGTAAAGATTCAAATAAAAGTAAGGCATACGCATAAATTGAAAATAAATTTCATCTAAAATTTTTCACCTCAAAATTGAATTCAGCGTCTAAACCTTTTCTTTGTTTTTTATTATTATTATTAGCTTATGTCGATATAAATCCAATTTTTAGGCTTTTCCCAAAAGAAATATCCCATTTGGAAAAAAAAAAAGACATTAAGTAGAGAGGCACGTGGGGGAAGGAGAATTAATTAATGGTAACCTGCATTATAATGATCAAAATTAAAATTTTGATTGATTAAAATTACAAGAAATACTCTATAGACAAGAAAAAGAAAGTGCTACCACTTTGTGGAGGCTATTATTTTGTATGGCCAATGTTTTTTTGGTATAAATCATCTAACAAAAGTGGGCAAAGATTTTGACAACCAACGCATTTACAAAATAATATCATTCTTTACCAATAATATATTATTTAATGCCAGTATTTCATTTGATTTGATACGCATATCGATTATATAAAATAATACATATAATACTACTATTAAAGCATAAGCCTAACCATCATCATCCATTATGTAGAATAGAATAGAAAATACAACTTTTTTTTTTTTTATTGGTTTGGGTTTATATTTCCTCAACTGAAAAAATATATTTAATGCCCCGTTCGAAATTTATGAACCTGCGCTACTAGGCTCGGCAGAAAATACAATTATTTATCTCACCTTTTTCTTTTCTTATATTTTAATTTTACATTTTTCACTTATCAACTTCATTTTTTTGTTTCAAACTTAATTCATTCAGATCTCTTTCGACGTGTTTTTGATGGCTGTAATAACAACAGTCATTATTCACATTCCATATCATTTTTTTTAATGAAATTTGACATTTGGAAACTTTTTAAAATTAATATTTATTATTTCATTACAAATTTTTATTAGTACCCACATTAAGAAATAAATTTGTTTATTCAAATTTAAAAAATTATGTGATTAGATGATAATAAAAAACGTAGTACGTTTCCAATAACGAAATTTATTATTTTTTATCAATTAAAAACAATTTATTCTTTGTTCCAATCTGAATTAATCGATACAAGTACTAGTTTGGTGTTTGGAAAAAATAAAAAAGACGATTTATTCTTAAAATAAAAAAATCTTATAAATATAGTATATGATGAAAGAATTAGAGGCATGGTATAATATTTTACGGGGATTATGATATAAGGGTATCTGGTGTGGGGTGCTCAGGGAAGAAAGAAAATAAAAGAAAAAGGTGCCTTTATAGGTGTCGAATTTTAATTCAGTCCTTACGATAGTGGCTGAGATTGTGTCGTGTTTCCTAAAAAAGCCCATACGCTATTCAATGTGGTTCCATTATTATCGTCAATTATTATTATTATTATTATTATTATTATTATTATTATAAAATAACAATACTTCAATTTCAAATTCCTCTTTATTTGCGTTTATTTTACCTTTTAGTTAAACTAGCCGGTGCCGTGGTTTTGTTAAATTACTCTTTCACCAACATAAATTACAATTAGTCCAAAATATGTGCCGACTCATATATATCACTCTAATAATTGGAGTAATAAAGTGTTGAATATGATGGTCCAATTTCTTCAAAATGTGTTTTGCAAAGAACAATTACCATCTAACCGAATATGATTGTCATATGCTACTAAGTCTAAATATCTAACAACTAATCTACTCCAGCTTAGATGGCAAAGGATTGACACATTAAATTAGAATTTTAACTATCGAATCTCACTCCTTTTCCACATACGAAATTATCTACCACTAGATTTGTTAACTTATCAGCCACTTAATTGTATTTCTTCAATTTGTGACCTTAATAGGGTGAATGAAAAAATGATATTAAGACTTTAATTAAAAATACAGATTGGCACGTAACAATTGTGACACACCTCAGCATATTCGCCTTTCTAATCATAGACTAACTTTTGATTGTACCATCTTAAACTTTATTACGCATCATCATCGAATTAGCAGGTGGCATAATCCAACCTACAAGAATATTAATTGCCCTTTCTA
>CATIWJ010400943.1:0-10154 GCA_949640765.1 Croton laevigatus
ATCATCAAAGAGGGACTCACAAGGATATTAAGCTTCCCATTGAACAAAGAAGAGACATTGTTCATAAGTTCCTCTCTATTGGCTCTAGAAGATACATCACATACAGAACCAGTAACATTAAAACCCTTAGCTTCCCATTCATGTATACAATTATTAAGGTGGGTTGCATTGCGAGAGCATGTGTGCACTTTTGCCCCAAGACCAGCCAATTCCTCCACAATAGCACGCCTGAATCCCAAGTACAGCACAGCATAGTAATATTACTGACATAAAATACAATTTCTTCTACTTTCTATACATTTCTAGGAAAATTTCCTTGTCACCGCATTCAAATTATTTAATTATTATTGCTGAATTTGTTCATTGATTGTTATTTGACAAATTTTTCAGTCTCTCGATTGAACAACTTTAAAATTGAATGCATAAACATTATAATAAAAGAAAAAAAGAGCAGAAATCGATCAACTAACGAAGATTTGGAGAAAATGGAAAATACCCAATTCCTTTGGTTCCGCCAGTAACAAGAGCAGTGAACCCATGAAGAGACCACCTGCTATTGCTTCTTCTGCTGCTATTCAACTGCTCCATACTTCCTTTCCAATTGAGAAATAACAAGACTGCCAGGTCTAGAAGGATTGAGGATTGAAAATCTAATACCAACCCAAAACAAAATTCAGTGCTAATGATAAGCTGCTAATAATTTTCACTTTTCCAACCAAACAGCGGGCCGCAATTTTCTTATTAGAGAGAATGACATGTCATATGATAAATTATATGGAGAATTAACTCTTTGGTCCCTCCTCCCTCTATTTTTGTCTAATATATCTTCAGTTCTTATAGTTTGGAAAACAAATTTTTAGGTCCCTATTTTTGTTTGAGCCAATTACACTGAGGTCCCTTGTCCAGATTATTTCGTTAATAAAAACTTAAACTTAGTATTTTACTTAATATATTTTATAAATATGACTAAAATATTCTTCGGTGATTATATTTAACATTATCTTCTAATATATTACAATAAAATAAAAAAGTCTTTGTTGGATATTTATGGTTTGAGGAAATGATTTTTAGTCAATTTTGAGCGTAATAATTTAATAAGAAAATTGCAATTTGAATAACATGAAATGTATCATTATATTTTACGTAATAAGAGCTTTCTAAAAATATATTATATGTTTAAAAGGAATCAAATGTGAATAAGAAATTGAAACTCATAATAAGCTTGTAACAAGGAATTAAATGGTATAAATCCCACATTGCTTGGGAATAAAATGGTGAAGTGGTTTATAATAAATGACCTTTTTGTAAAATAGTATAATTAGAAGTATAGATGCTCTATCTCGTGCATAAGAGTGTGTGGATTGCAAATCGAAGGTCGATCTAGCACTTTCAATGCATATCCACATGTCGTGACCTACAATGGACCTGGCTCATTTTTAAATTCAACCAGTATTTTTGGTCCATCAAAAAGCTGTCTTAATGCTATGTATTAAACAGTGTTTAAAAATGTTTTAATGGTCCATTATTTCCCTTCCGTTTTTGGTTTTAAACAGCATTAAAACTGGTTTAATGCTCTTTTAAAACTATTTACAGTTTCATTTCTACAGCCAAAAATAATTTGTCTCCCCTTGCAGCCTATAAATACATGCTTTTCCTTTTGTTTTTCACACCTCAATAAAAAAATACTTCAAAATTCTTTCTATTCTTCTTCATTTTGTTAAGCTACCTCAAGTTCTTCTACTTTCGTTCCAGCAATATTTTTCCATACATGGATCGGTTCGCTGTTGTATCATGGTAGGGGATTATCATTCACAAGCAAATTTCATCTTAAGAAAATTGTTCGTACAGACATCGGCTTTTCTACTCCTACTTTTTCATTATTAAGGTTTAATTTCAGTTTTATTTTACATTTACAATTAAGTATTCTTCTATTTATATATCTATAATTTCTAATTATTTAAATCCTATTTCTATTACTTCGAAACTAACGTGTTTCTTACAACGTGCAACGCATGTGTCTACTCGTTATCATTATAAATTACAATAAATAAATAGTATTAATTAATTATATTTATAATAAAATAATATTCCAGATTGAAATATAATTTAAATATGATTAATTAATAATTAAAATAGTATTCTTTATTAGAATACGATTGATTAATGTTGAATAATTATATAAAATTTTTTATTAGAATATGATTTGAATTTAATTAATTAATAATTAAAATAGTATTCCTTATTATAATATGATTTGAGTTTCATTAATTAATAATTAAAATAGTATTCCACATTAGAATATGATTTGAAATCAATTAATTAATTACTATAAATAATTATATATAGACAACTTTACCCTTGATAATATAGATTTTATAGAGAAGTTTTTGTGAAGTCAAATCACCCCTCATTCTTAAATTTATTTATATACTATAGATTATTATTAAAAGAAATGGAAGTTTGAAATGGGAAAAAAAATAAAATGAAAGGCGAAAAGTTGAGTTGACCTATCAATCGCCACCCTCACCACCGTTACATTTCAACATTAATTAAGATTTAGAAACATAAATTAATAGGAGAAGGGTAGAGTTAAGATTTAAAAGCATAAATTGAAAGGAGAATGGTAGGTTGATCTATCAATTGCTTACATTTCAACTTTAATTCAGATTTGAAAGCAACTAAAAAAATGGGAGGGGCTAAAGTTCCTACAATTAAATATATGGCTAGGTACTAGGGCTGAGTAGTTTCGGTTCTAGGTCATTTCCCTTCAGGAATCGGACCAAAACCATTGTGGTCATTCCTTGAAATTTGGAATCAGAACTAGACTCATTTTTCGATTCTACTACTGGTTCAGTTCTTATTTTATTCTTGTTCTGGGCCTGATTCTAGGTAAAACCAAAATTTTTCATATTAACCAAAATTTATGTAATAATATTCTAACAAAAGTATATAAGTTGTTACCAATATTAATATTTAAGTCCACAATATTTAATAATTTCAAGTAGCTAAAACAAAGTACATATTAAAAAATTAACTAGTAAAAATACAGTTCGCAAGTTTTTCTTTCATTGATGTTGTATTTTGTTGCTAATGCAAAATCAGTGCCCAATATTTTCAAACTTGTAAGTAACTTTTATTTATATATATATATATAGAAATAGCTATTTTATTTAAGGAATAAAAAGTGTGGGTTACATGCTTTATGTTACAAATGAAACTATGAAGTAGATGTAGGATCTGTGATTCTTACTAGGAAGAAGAAGTCTAACGTTCTTGAAGAGCCTTTTCAGAATTTGTCATATCCCACTCTTTGGTTAGACACAATAATTTAAATTTGGTTAGAAACATATAATTTAGAATTTTAAAGAAGAAGAAGAAGAAGGAGGAGGAGGAGGAGGAGGAGGAGGAGGAGAAGAAGAAGTAAAAGAAGGAGAAAAAGAAGGAGGAGGACGAGGAGGAGGAGGAGGAGGAGGAGGATGAGGAAGAAGAAGAAGAAATCGTTCTCCTTCCAATTTCTATCTTCCGTTTTCTATCTTCTTTTTTTATAATTTTTTAATTACTAAATAATACTAGAGCAGTTAATGAAGTAAGTTTGATTTTACAAAAGAGTAATAGCTCTGGCATTAACAAAATCTGCTCTGGAAATAACATTATCCTTAAATAAAAGGGTAAAATAGTACTTCCAGATCCTAATGTGTTATTTACTCAAATTTCAAAACATAGTGCTATTTACAACATTTAAAATTGAAAAAATGCTAGTTGCTACTATTTTCCAATAATTAATATGAAAACTTTAAATTACGGAAAAGGAAAGAGGTTAGGGATTGTCTTGTTTTAACAAAACTTTGAATTGTCTCGATGGCGGAAGATGAGAAGCAGTTGTGATTTTGGTTATGTTTGAGCAAAGCGTGTTTTGTGTAGAGTAGTTTCGAAAGAATCAAAGAATTGAAGAAGTAGAAATCAAGCACTAGAAAGACATCAGTCTTGAGGAGAGAAAATCATAAAAATATCAATATGAGAAAAAAAAAAAAAAACCATGATCAACAAATAAACAAATTCAGAAGAGGGATGAAACTCTAAAAATTCATTAAAACTCTGAAAATTCAATAAAACTAGTTAGGAGCAAATTGAATGAACAAATATGGAAGAAATCGTCATCAAATTGAAAGAAAATCATCAAAAGAAATCAGGAATTGAAGAATTAAAACAAATGAATCGAATTAAAAGAAGAAATTGAAACAGAAAAATAAGAAAGAATACTTGAAACTTAAACCATAAACCGAAGATTATAAACTAATATTGAAGAACAATAACGAAAATAGCCTGGAAATACAAAGAAGAAAGATCGGAAAAACGAAGAGCACAAGGAACTTGTAAAGAAAAAGCGGAAATTGCCATGGACGCAGCAGAGAGGAGAGAGCCATATTTTGCTCTGATACCATAATAAAATCTAATTTTCATAAAGACTATCTCAAAGTTTATTATTCATACAAATGGATATTTATACAGAAATATTATCAAACTAGAGTTAATATGCTACCCACATATGTTTTAGCTACTTACTAAATGACCCTCTAATATACTAAGAGCATTTCTAGGCTTCTCGAATGAGAATTGTGAGAATTACCCAATTTTCTTTTTTATTTTATTTTTTTTTACTCGAATGGTAGATTGTCTATACTGAGTCCCGATATCAATTTCAGGTGTGGTAATTCACAAAATTCGACTCTATATTATATAAGTTTCATATGACTACAAATTGAACAATCTTAATTATTTTATGTTTAATTTACAATACAAAGTCAAATTCTGAAAACTTTGGATAACTGAAATTGATATCGAAACTCAGTATAAACAATCTACCGTCGAGTGTTGAGAAAAAAAATAATAAAAAAAAAATTGAAGTCTCGCAAGACAGTCTCGCTGCAAGACTTTCAGCGTTCCGATATACTAATACTCTAATACCCCTCGTGGGAACTTTCTTAAATTCAACATCGATGGCTCCTCTAGTGGTAAACTAGGACCTGCCAGTATTGGTGGACTCTTGTGAAATACCATGGATTCAATCATTTGTATGTTTTCCGAAAGTATGGGAACGACGGATAACAATGAAGGTGAATTTTTCGCCAGTCATTTTGCATTAGAATGTCACTGCTCTTCCAACCTCAGATTTTGGCCACCTCTTTTGTAGTCAGAGTCTAAAAATGCAATTACTTGCGTTTTAATTAGCTGTTCAAAACCTCGGCAATGGTGGCTAACCTTTAATAAATTAGACCTACTTATGACTTCTCTTCCTATGGTTACATTCTTTCACATCAACAGGCAAAGAAATTCCTTTGTAGATCATCTAGCAAAATCAGGCGTTGATAAGGTAGAAAGTTTCCTCGCATGGATTTAGTTTAGCTTTTACGTTGAGCCTGGATATTTGTTGATGCAGCCAAACATTTCATTTTTCCCTCTTCGAGGAAAATGGGTTTTGCATTTTATGAATTTCTAGGAAATTGTTGTTTAGGTGTTTAAACTCTCTTTTTAGTTTTATGGTTTTGATTATCATAGTAATTTTGAAGTTTTCCAGCTTCTTCACTGAGCATTCTCATTTAGGTCACGTCAGGAGCCTTACTGTGATGGGTTTAGATTACTGAGTGCGTATAGTTTTTCCTGGATTAAAAATCAAAATAATAAAATTGATCTCTGCTGACAGAAAAAATAAAAAACTGTGAGCATATAACAGGCACATTTTATTACAAAAGTGTGAAACCTGTAATTCATTATTCCAAACACAAATTTTGAAAGACAGAAACAAACACCACCACTTGATCCTTCAATACAAGAAATCAGGAACAGTTTTTATTCGGAAAATGAGATAGAAGCTAAACACACACAGACATAAATATATCCTTTCTCTTCTCATTCAGGCATTGGTTGGAGGATGATTAAATTCATGTAGTCTTTGAGACCTGATGAATGGGTAAATGTATCGCGATGTTGATACATAACTTCCATTTCACGAGCTAGGTTTATGTTAGTCATAAGAAGAGGGATTGACACCGGAAATGGTTTGATAAATTCTTCATTTATATCTTTCCATGCATTGTCGCAGATTTTTCGAAGCTCATCCACCGCCTTCTCTTTCGAAACACCGTATTCTCTCATGTAGCAACCTCCAGCTAAACAATGCCCTTCCTTTTCTTCATCCTAATTTAAAGAATATTGTATATTAATGAACTGACACTTATTGGGAACATTTTTTTAACAGAAATGATGCTTTTAAGCTATATAGTAGTAATTAATAGTGCCAAAATGTAAAGCATCATAAAAATGAGATGGTAGGCTTATCCCCCATTCTCAATCATGCTCAGAACTAGCAGTACATGCAATACATGAGCTAATTGATTCACTGACATATTGAACAGCCATATAGTTGACAATATAGACGAAAGATGCTTACAATCTTTCACAATAGAGCTAAAATATGACAAATCAAATTGTAATTAGGCATTTAATAGAATGAAAGAATCAGACTTCATTATATCAAATTTTGCTTGAGTACTTTTCAGGCAACTTAGAACTTTTCAAAAAGTTAAAGCTTCTCTTAGTCTAGTTAATCTGGTGAAAATAAATACAATATTAAAGAAAAATCTTGAAACAAAAGTACCTCACGAGCCACCATGTCATTTATCAAACGGCCAAAGAATTCCGAAGAACGAACAATTTTAGGATTACTCTGCAGCCATTGAAATTCTTTAACACCTGCAATGTTTCCCATTCCAATGGCCGCCACTGCTGCTAGGATTGCACCTCCACAAGAAACTAATGCATTCTCTAGGTACTCATTGAATGATGGCACATGTCGATTATAGAACCACTCTGCCTCCAATAGGTAGGATCTTACGAATTCATTGAACTAAACAAAAACAAAAAGAGAGAGAGAGAGAGTATTTAGTATATAGTATTGAAAATATAAATAACATTGTCATATTAACTCTTATTAAACTATAATTTAGTCAAATTTATTTTCTTTCTTATTACTAATTAAAATTGATAATATCTCACCGTCTCTTTGATAACATCGAGGCAAAAGGATCCTCCTTCCTTCCTTTCCTCATTGATAATCGACCACTCGTCAATCATCTTTAAAACTGCTGCGTAAAGAATCTTGAAATTGTCAGAGGGTAGCTCATTAGTTGATTCAATATCACCCCTGGACAAAATAATAACAATATATATAAGATCATGAACACCCAAAACAAGAAGCTAATTAACTCAATTCATTAAAATCTAGGATGTCAAACCTCTCTATTGCATTAGTAAAGCATTTCAATTCTTCAAATGTGCCATAAGAATCATATGTATCATCTATAAGTGCCCCTATCCCCACGAACTTGGCCAGAAGTATACGTGAAGCCGCGAATTCTGGCTCATATTGGAGTCCAAGTCCCATAAAATATCCTTCCACTACCCTGTCTCTTGCATATGGAAGTTTCTCTGCGACATCTAATTCTCTCCACCACCTAAATTACATGAACAAAACAATCATATTCTTAAATTTAATCATGACAATATTAATATGACATCTAATTCAAATTGTTGATACGTTTTCTCATATAGTGTACATAAATACCTCGATATAATGCCCAACTCTTTTTTGTAGAGTAACTGAAGCCGATTGAAATCTAGCTTAGCAAACTTGAGTAAGGTTTGGTCACGGGATTCCTCGTGTTCATAAAAAGAAATGTATTTTCCTGCCTCTATTCTTGGAAGGCCTCTGTGGAAAGGCAACCTCAAAGCGTCTTTTATGTGTTCGGCTAGATGAGAGCTAACTGATTCTGCATCCAAACACTCCAAATGTTTCCTTGCAAAGAGAAGTGCTTCATCTAGAATATCTTCTCCATGCATACTCAGAAAAGTAGCTTCATAAAGGCTAAGAATACCTTTCATATCTTCTGTAATTTCTTCTTTGAACTTTCCTTCATCGTTCTTAAATTTCTCGAACACATCTGACGACAATATTATAGTAGTTCAATTAAAATTAATGCAATATATATATAGAAGCACTGATTGGGAGATCGAAACAAAATTTGTTTACCCCTAGTATTTTTTAATTTGTTTCAAATTAAAAAACTTTAAATAATCTCCTTTGGGTCCTCAGATGTTTACATCTAGTTTCGGTTTTTCAAAATTTTATTATATGGCAGAAATCAAATACATATTACAAAAAACGATTCAAATATTTTATTTTGAATTTTATTTATGATAGTGTCACAGTTCGTAGAATTTGACTCTGTATCGTAAATTTAAACATAAAATAATTAATACCATTAAATTTGCAGTCATATGAATTTATAATTCAGAGTCAATTTTTGTAAACTGCAACACCCTAAAATTGATATCTCTCGTGACTCAATATAGACAATCTATTGTATGAGTAAAAAAAAAATTTAAAAAAACAAAAACAGGCATGTCTCGGAGGTCTCCACCTGTAGCCTTACCCACATTTTATATATAGGGATACAAAAAATTATTATTTTAATAAACATAAATAAAAAGGAAAAAGCAAGTATTTTCGTGTGTGTATATATTGTCAGATAAATTCTTACTGCAAGATATTTTGAATCCATGTTGTCTGAAAATTCGAAATATGAGAGCTGTTGTGTGAAGATCATAATCATGACCAATACCACCTTGAATGGCATTAAACACAATTTGCAGTTGCTCTTCAATTTCATTGTGAAAATGGTAAGATACACCGAGTCGGCATAATAAATTAATGAAATTTATATTGCTTATTATATTCTCAGTGGGAGCTACCAACTTGGCCTTCACCTTGTCTTTTAGAACTTCTATTTCTTTACCAAACAATTCAATTTCCTGCATCAAATGAATAAACGTAAGTAAATTGTAATAATTTAAAATCATTTAACATCATATTTTTAATCAACCTCCAATAAAAATTAAAGGGAAATTGAATATTTCGATCAATGACTGACAATATTATATGACACAGTCCTTCTGTCCATTATTTTGCTAATATTCTGTTAGATTATAAAAATATTCTTAAAGAATTGATAAAATATTCATTTTTAAAAGTCTGAACAGGTAAATAAATATAATGTTATAGTGCCAAAAAGTTAAATGCTTTTCGACTATTTATGTTGAAACCGAGTGACAAATATTAAAATATCCACTAAACATCAAGTATGAAATAATAAATTTCTCAAAATTTAATCAATCAACCAGCGAGGTACTGACAATAATATTAGTTACCTGGTCAGATGAATATAAAAAAACGTACGTAGATGCTTCCAAGACAGTGGACGGAAAGTTTGCTAGTGGACGAACAATGGTTTGCAATGCCATTTCTTAAAGAACTGATAACTAAAAGAGAAAGGTTTATTTTGTGCTCTTCACATTCATCAACACCCGAAGCTTATTTATAAGAAATTTCAATAGTATACAGTCAACATTTTTCAATAGTATACAGTCAACATTTTTCAGAAAAAAAAATCAATCAATTGCTTTAAGATATTTCCTCCAGTGGGCGTGTAAAATTATTTTCTTCGTTTGAATTAGCTAGTAATTTTTAAACGGAGCTTCTATGTATTTGCTGGTTTGGGACCGTTATATGATTTTGTAATAGTTTAAATTTTTATTTATTTATATTTATTAGTTATATACTAAATAAATTATTGAGATATACTAATTTAAAGAATATTGAATATAAAGCCGGCCCTAAAGATGTGCAAGATGAGCTACTGCATAGGGCCCCGAAAATAGTGAGGCCTCAATGAAGAAAAAAACAACGTACCATCATTAAAACTAATTTTTAAACGAACTTAGTTCAAGCTTTATTTCTTCAATTTTTGGTCATTTTCCATCAAATTTGAGACCATAGATCGATAGAAGGTGAAAATACGATTCCAGCAGTACTTCATTTAACCATTTTCATTGCTGTAATCACAAGAAACGACGGCTTAAAATTCGACCGGCTCCAAACTGTATTGATTTTAGAGGCACTAGATTTATAAATAGTACAAGGCCCCTAAAATCTCTGGGCCGCCCTGATTGCATACATTAAGTCAACAAAATTAAATATTGATTCCTTATTTACCCTCCACATAATTTAAAAAACCGATGTGCATAATAAATACTAATAT
>CATIWJ010400955.1:0-12932 GCA_949640765.1 Croton laevigatus
TTATGAATAAATTAATAATAAATAATATTTTGGTTGAAGGAAATAATAAATAATATTGATTAACTCTAAATACAATGAATTAATAATTACTAATATTTTTGAAATTTAGGTGCAAATTAACAAAAAAAATAAAAAAACATAGTTGCATATAATTATTATGATAAAACTTTAACTCATAATTTTTTTTTAATTGAAATGAAGAGTTGGTACCTAGTTATTATCATTTGTAGGTGGAGATGATAAATTTGAACCTCTGTGTATGGCGATAGAGAGAAGAGATTTGAATGCTGTGAGAAACTTTCTTTAGTTCGATCCAGAGGCAGCAAAACAAAGATGTGATTCCGATCAAACGCCTCTATATAAGGTACTTATGCATGCAAAAGTAAATATTGCGGAGGAAATACTTCATTTCTTGGCCAACAAAGACTTGCAGAATACGGATGTTGATTCCCTAGCTGCTTTCCATCTAGCTTGCTTCCGGGGATATTTGAAAATTGTAAATATTTTAATAGAAAGATACAAGGATTTAGTTGGGATTGCAGATGATGATGGACACTTGCCCGTTTCAACTGCATGTCTGGGTGGACACAGAGACGTGACTTGGTATTTATATTCAAAAACTCCACCTGAACTTCTGCTAGACGACAACTGTAATTATGGAGATGTGTTGCTCAGAACTTCCATTGTCCACAAATTCTTGGGTAAGATTTTGATATTTTTTACTATAAATTTAAGACTTATCCAATCAAGAAATACTATTTTTATTATAATAAAATCACAATATATATTTATTGGAGACCAAAATTATTATTTTTTTAAATTTATAGGTTAACAAATTTGAACTTTTTACCAATAATAAATGTCTGATTTGTTTTGATAATGCAAGACCTTACATTAGATTTGTTCAGTCGTTGGCCACCCATCGGTCCAGATGGTAATTCCAAAGGAGAAACTCTTCTCTTTTATTTGTCACAAACGCCAACTATATTCCCTAGCAGCACTCATTTGGTATTCTGGAAACTTTGGATATACTCAAGTAATTTCTCTCATATTATTATAATTCATATATATATATATATATATATATATATATATATATATATATATATATATATATATAATCAAAGTAATACGGGTATTAACCTAGTTTATACTATATGAAAGGAATTCAAGTGCAATTACCGGCTTCTCATCAAGGGGACGTTAGAATACTAATGGAACAAGTTGGCCAAATAAATAGTAGCAAAAGTGTTCTGCAAGGTAGTATGATTTTGATGACATAAATTATATGTATAATTCTGTATTTTTAATTGATAGATATTTATCTAATATTTAATTATGTAATTTTTATTAATTTGTTAGAAACATCTTGTCTCTCTTAATTTTTGAATAAAAAAATAAAAAGAAAATATAACTTATGTTCGACATAATTTTTCTCTTTGGACTTGAAATTGTGGAGAAATTAGTACTACTTCTTCCTACTTTAATATTTAGTATAACTTAAAAGATCAAAATTTTTATAAATACTGAGAAAAATGACTTTTGCCCAACATATTGTTTCACTGTGTAGGGAGGAAAGGAGTTGCAGAAATATTTTAATATAATTCTGTGTCATCTCATTTTGTTAGCCTTTACTAGCTTTAATTCAGCGATTCTACTATAACTTTGAACTATTAATTATTATTGCTTATAAAAGAAAAAAGAAGTTCAATTTTTTAAAAAATTATTAATAATGTTTTCTATTTTTATATGTTTATAATCCGTTTCTAATTTATTTACTCTTTGTTTTAAAACACATATTTAACCTTATATCGATTTTTAAAATCAGGACATTATAATATGAACATCTCAAACTCATCATTTCTTTACATTTCAAACAGCATGCTTAGGTTGAACTTTGGTGTTGATAATTTGATGGGTTGGGTTAGGTGGATTAAAATATTATTTATATATAACTAAACTACAGTAATCATACTTTATAATTAAACTAAACATACTTTAATCTACCTAACCCAACCTATCAAACTATCAACACCAAAGTTCAACCTAAGCATGTTGTTTGAAATGTAAAGAAATGAAAAAAACGGAGGTAGTATTAATTTATTGTGATAATTGTGAATATGTGTTCTTTTTCAAGAATAACAAATGTAATAATGGTTTTAACAATATAAAGAACATATTGGTTGTAAAGAGAAGAGACAAAGTGATAAAACATACTGTATTTGACTCTTTATCAATGCTTGTTAATCTACTAACCAATGATCTAAGACCTATTGTGTTTAGGGGACATTTTTATAATAATGAGATTGTGATATTATTTGATGCATTTGGTTAGTGAGAGCTTGAGTTTGTAATATTTTTGGAGCATTTATTACATTTGTTCACATATTTTTTTGAGATAAGCATGTGAGTATATGATGATCATCATTATGATGTTATATTTGCTCATTAATTGATATATGTCATATATATTGCACACTTAAAACATATGTGTTTGAATCTTAAGTTTTATTTATGCCAATGCGTGTTTTGTTTCCATTAGCGTTATGGGAAACAAATGACATAATTTATATTATGCCAATGTATATTATATATTTCCATTTGTGTTTTAGGAAATAAATGGCATAATTTGTATATTATATTTGCTATTTGGATTTCTCTTGCTTTTACAAGCATTTGTGTCAAAGAGAAATTGTGGACGACCGACAATGAGAATAGCAAATTGATTACGTTTGGGTGTTATTCTCACGCTACATTATCATACTGTGATCTATGTCAGTTAAGTTATTTATATTTATAATCATGGATGGGACTTATATCAATAAAGGGCATAATCGCCATTATGATTCAATATTAATGGTTTAATATGGAAGGGATTTGATAGAGTGGCTATTTTTTTAAAATTATATGGGTTTTAAAATTTGTGGCCACATTTGTGTTTTACTATTTATTGTGAGAGTCTTTTTGAAATTGTTTTTAAAATTATTTAAAAGACACAATTAATATTGTCCAAGTGGGAGAATTTAAGAATTTTGATTAATTGTGTGCTATTTTAGTTTGCAAAAAAAAACTGGATAAATATAATTTAAGTATTTGTCAGATAAACACAATTTGAGTTTATGTGATATTTTGTGTAATTGACATTTACACATCTAATAGGCCAGTATGTTTAGACGGCTAAAAGTGTAGGCTTAATCCTATTAAAACTTGTGATGAGAAAATCCATAAGATTATCTACAAATATATTAAGTTCCCTCTCCATCCTTTAACCCCAATTTTGACTAGTGCCATTGAAACCAGTCTTTGCGAAAGGAAATGAGAGGAAGATCTAGTCTCTATTCAACAAATACTAATTATGGTGTTTATGTGTGTGATTACGAAATATATGAAAATGAGTTAGATTCAGAATTGTGTTTCAAATATCAAATCAGATATGCAATCGCTTCTGATAAATTATAAATTGTTTCCGTTTAATTTCATTATGGGTGTTTTAAATTCATGGACTAGATGCTATAAATTATCTTACATGATATGTGCATCTTACACCGATTTGGTATCTATGATGCTAATTCTGTTTAGATTAAAATTGGATTGTTTGAGCAAGTTTCAAATTTAAGAAATGCACAACTTTAATCATTGGGTTACTAATGTCTCACGGTCAAAATCTAAGGACACCAAACAAGCTATGGACCGAATCTTCACGAACAAGCAAGCCTGCGGTTAACACAAGGAGAAGATGGGGGCTACCTAATGGCAACAACTTCGATGCTTAAGGTAGTAATCAGTGATGGAAATTTGGAGAAATTGAATAAGAGAGTAGATAGAATACTTGGAAAAACCTAGGGGGTATTTATAGGAGATAACTCACCGACTAACAAAAAGGCAAACCAAACACCAGAGGGCGACGGCCGATTCGTCTATTTAGAAGATCTTGCGGTAGGATTAAGTTTCCCGATGTCTAATCCGGACATTGCCTTTCTCAATGTCCATGGGATGAACATCGCTCAAGTTCATCCTAATGCATGGAGAATTCTGTGAGCCCTTCATATGCTGGCATCACATCGAGGGTTCAACTTAACTGTACGAGAAGTTTTAGAGCTGTACAGAATGATCCCGAGTAAGAGATTCGACCACAGCCACCTGCAAGCTGAAAGGAATAGGAAATTATTCAACTTGGCCTAAAGGGGGTATGGAAGTCGAATTACTTCATTGTTACACATCCGTCCCTAGCAGAAGTGCTGCAAGAATGGAATAGGTTGGCCACACCCATTAGTGGGAAGGATCTTGATCCCCTCGGAGACCAAGAAGTCGATTATGTACAAAGCTTATTAAAATCAGTTGAGAATGGAGTGCTAGATGCCAAGTAGATGGTTGAGAACTGTTATTCGGGGAACGGTGCTAGATGCAGTAGGGAATCGTATGAACCCCGAACTTGGTAGCTATTTCTGCATGCACTGGATTTCTTATTGCCACAGAAAATGTAACATCATTCTCTGTTTTTTTATAGGCATGGCCAGCATTAAAGACAGGATGAAGGCACTGGACAAGAGGACCCAAAGTGGTTCTAAAAGAAAGAATTCGCAGGATGCCTCTATCCCTTCCGTTGCTTTTTCTCAAACACAGAAGGCTCATACAGGATTGGGGCCTGCACCCCCTCTTCCCATCACAAAGGGTACATCAACGAGGACATCAATTCATGCTCAAAAATGCCCCTGAACTGAAGCTCCAGCAGAATCCTCAGGCATATCAATATTTGATTATGCCAAAAAAACCTATGGAGAGGAGGTCGGCCTTGCTTACCTAGATCTGGCCAGGGATATCGTGAAGGCCATGGTTTTATCCATGGACCGAAAGAGGCTAAGGGATCTTCCTCGGGATGATAGGATCTCCTACGGCCTGAGCCACGCTCTTCTGGTATTATCCTCTCTTAAAAGAGAATCACCTGTTATCCTTTTATTATTCTAATGACTTGACAGCTTAAAGCTTGCAAAGAGTAACCTTGAACGAGAACTCATGGTTCTCCAAGAGACAGCAAATGCCAAACAGGCGAACTCGAAAAAGGAAATAGATTGGGTCTCGAACAACAGTGCTTTATGGATGATCGACTTCCGAGATTAAATGGTCAATAAAGCTAAAAAACTATTTGGCGAGATGCCAAGTCATTGGCACAAGTTGAACCCGATGACGAGATTTTTAATCTCGAAGCCTCTTTTATTGATGAAGAGGAAGAAAATAAAAAAGTGGATCCTATCGCTTCCTCTGTTCTCCCCGATCTACCTCCAAGCTTATCTCAAGATGGCGGCCAGCAGCTTGATCTGGAGCGATGAAGGACCTCTGGAGAGCACCAAGGAGTGTCTGAAAGATGCCCCTTCCACTGCTTTGAATGATTATGCTAACATGGATAATATGTAGATAGGATCAATGACTATTTTCCATTTATAGAATCTTTCTGATTTGCAATGCTTTTACTCCTTTATTTGCCTTTGTTATTTTAAGGATGCCAAGAAAGAGATGATTTGAGAATCGCGCTCAACCATGGTCTTCCATTACTAAGGAAGGATGATCTAAGGATCGTACTCAACCCTAGTTCTTTTATGCTATGGAGGTATGATTTCAGGATCGTGCTCAACCAGTCTTTGAGCTACAGAGGGGCAATCTAAAGATCGTACTCAACCACAGTCTTTGCACTGCAGAGGGACGATCTAAGGATTGCGCTCAACCATAGTCTTTTTATGTTGCCGGGGGGAGATCTGAGGATTGTGCTCAACCACAGTCTTTTTGCGCTGCAGAAGGGCGATCTATGGATCGCGCTCAACCATAGTCTTTTTATGCTGCGGAGGGGTGATCTAAGGATCGCGCTCAACCATAGTCTTTTTTGCGCTGCGGAAGGGCTATTTAAGGATCACTCTCAACCACAGTCTTTTTATGCTGCGGAGGGGTGATCTAATGATAGAGCTCAACCACAGTCTTTTTGCGCTACAGAGGGACGATCTCCACAGTCTTTTTATGCTGCGGAGGGGCGATCTAAGGATCGCGCTCAATCACAGTCTTTGGCGTCATATATATATGGGGCTTCATATATACGAGATCTTTTTATGGGGAAAGAGATGCTATTGTAGAATTATAATCAACTTAATGGAGATGTACTTTAGAGAAAATATTCCTGAAACACTTATTTTATTAATAGTGCCAGGATCAGGAAATGCATCAATTGATCCCAACTAGGTTGGCACCTATATAGCATCCTCAACATTTGCTCGGACTTCAAAAAGAAATTTCATTAGTAACTTAGGTGAATAAATAATTACAAGAGAAGAAACTATGTTACTGATAATAGATCTTTAGATTGTCTGAATTCCATAAATGAGCTAGAATCTTTTCTTTCATGTCTTCTAGGCGATAGGCTCCCAGGCCCGGTACTCTATTGACCTTATAGGGTCCTTCCAAATTAGGTTGTAGTTTACCTACTCCTGCATTGCCTTTAGTGATCTTTGCTTTTCTCAATACTAGCTCTCTTTCTTGGAAAGTTTGACGCTTGACCTTTTTATTATGATGCCGAGCCACTTTTAGTCTGTAAAAGGCTGTCCGAGCATTAGCTAGATCTCTGAGTTCTTCCATGAGATCGAGATCTAGTCATCTTTCTTCATTTTGATTGACCTTCTCGGTGAACTCGACCCTATAGGATGGTTGACCAATCTCCACAGGGATTACGACCTTACTACCATATAACAAGGAAAAGGGGGTTTCTCCTGTGGGCGATCTAGGGTTAGTTCTAAAACTCCATAAAACATTATTCAATTCGTCTACGCACTTTCCTTTCTCGTCGCCTAACCTTTTTTCAACTCCTGCAAGATGGTTCTATTGGTAACCTCAGTTTGGCCATTTGTCTGTGGATGAGCCACTGAGGAAAACCTGAGGTCGATGTGTAAGCCTTTGCAGAATGATTGAAATTGCATAGAATCAAACTGTTTGCCATTATCAGTGATGCTGATTTTAGGGATCCCAAATCTGGTAACAATATTCTTATAAACAAAGTCTGTTATCTTGTTCTGAGTTATTGTATCAACGGGTTCAGCCTCGACACATTTGAAAAAGTGATCTATGGCTACAATTAAAAACTTGCATTGTTGTAAGGCTTTGGGGAAAGGGCCCAGAATGTCTATCCCCCATTGGTAGAAGGGTCATGCTAGTTGGAACCCTTTGCACATTATCATGGATTTGGCACTTTGGGCATTTTCTTACCATATCTTCAGCATCTGCTTTAATATTTGGCCAGTAGTAGCCTTGTAGAAGGACCTTTCTTGCTAAGGTGGAGCTTGCTTCATGCGTTCCACAATCTCCTACATAGATTTCTAATAATACGTATTGTCCTCTCTGCTCAGGGATATATCTCGTCCATGGATGGGTTCTAGATCTTTTATACAGATCGCCCCTATAACAACTAAAATCTCGGGCTTTTTTTGCTATTCTCTTAGCCACCTTTTTATCTTTTGGCAATTTTCTCTCTGTTAGCCACTGAACAAGGGGTTCCATCAAGCTGCTTTGCCACTCAATCGCATAAACTAGCTCGCCTTTTAAAGTGGGAGCATTTTGAATTGACAATGGGATTTTTTTAAGATCATTAGCTCTACCTTGAGCTTCTACTTTGGTGATCCCATTAGCTTCTACTATTTCTTCTCTTGGAACCTGTATGATATGCCATCCTTCAGACATCATCTTCTGGGTGATCTCAATATAAGGTAGCAATTTATCCTTCTTCACCTTAAAATTTCCCTAGACTTGATTAACCACTAATTGGGAATCACTATATACGGTCAAGTGATCCATCCCAATCTCCCCTGCCAACTTCAAACCATTGATAAGAGCTTTATATTTGGCCCCATTATTATAGATTTTAAACTCTAGTCTTATAGCATATCTGATAAAAAGTTAATGGGGTCCTTTGAGGACTATCCCCACTCCCGAGCCTTCATTCTATTCTGCTCCATCTACCCACATTTGCCACTTTTCAAGCTGGGTATTCTAGAGTTCGTCCGCGAGGGTTAGTTCAACCATTAAATTTATTAACACTTTGGCCTTCAAGGCTTTCCGGGGCTTATACTTCACACCATAAACTCATATCTTTACTGCCCACTCAGCTATTCTTCTCGACATTTTGGGCTTCTGCAAGATTTTTCTTAAAGGGAGGTCGGTCCTGACTATGACTGTATGAGCTTCAAAGTAATGCCTTAGTTTCTGAGTGGACATGAATAAGGCCAATGCATGCTTTTCCAATTTTGGGTATCTGAGCTCGGCCTCTTGTAGCACTCTGCTCACATAATCTACAGGGAACTATTCCCCTCCTTCCTCTCGAACCAAAATAGCTGTAATGGTGTCTTTTATTGTGGAGAGATAGATGTAGAGATCTTCCTCTAGTTGGGGTCGACTTAGCAAAGGTGACAAAGCCAGGAACACTTTTAAGTCTTCGAAGGATTTTTGGCATTCCTGTGTCCATTCAAAATTCTTCAACCCTTTCAAAGTCTTAAAGAAGGGTTGACACCTTCTAGCTGAACACGAGATAAACCTTCCCAAAGCAGTGATCCTGCCGTTCAACTGTTGGACCTCCCTGATGCTTGTCGGGGGTTTTATCTCTAAAACAGCTTTTATTTTTTTAGGGCTAGCCTCTATTCCCCATTGAGATACCATGTATCCTAAAAACTTGCCTGTAGGTACTCCGAAAATACACTTCTCTGGGTTCAACTTTAAATTATAAGATTGGAGGACCTTTAGTACCATCTCTATATCTTTGGGATGATCTTCTACCCTCTCACTTTTGATGATCATGTCATCTACATAGAATTCTATATTCTTGTTGATTTCATCCTTGAAGATGGCATTAACCATCCTCTGGTAGATCGACCCTGCATTCTTCAAGTCAAAAGGCATTATTTTGTAGCAGTACGTACCTTGATCAGTTACAAAAGTAGTTTTTTCCTCATCCACTTTATGCATGCAGATTTGATGATAACCAGCTTTGGCATCTAAAAAGGAGTAAAGTTGATGCCTTGCAATGGAATTTACTAATTAATCGATGCTCGGTAACAGATAAGGATCCTCTGGGCATGCTTTGTTCAGATTTGTGAAGTCTAGCACATCTGGTAGGATCCATTGGGCTTCTTTATTAGAACAACATTGGCGAGTCACTCAGGATAATGAACTTCCCGAATGACCCCAACATTTAGTAGCTTCTCCACATCTTGAGCGATAGCTATCTGCTTCTCCGGTGAGTGCTTTCTCTTTCTTTGAGCCACAAGTTTGACTGAGCTGTTAATATTGAGTTTGTGCATAATTACTTTGGGATCGACCCCTACAAGATCCATTGCCTCCTAGGCAAATGCGCTCTCATTACATCTGAGGGTCTTGTTAACATCTTTCTTTATTTCAGGTTCCAACCCCGAACCTATCTAGACTTATCCTTTTGTAAGTATTATCTTTTCCAACTCTCCTTTAGGTTCAACATATACTGGTTGAGCTGGGATCTCCTAGGTCTCAACATGGGCTACTTGAAATACCTCTTTCAATGCATTAATATAAGCCCATCCAGCTTATTTTTGGCTTCCTCTAGCAACTGCCACTCCTCTAGATGTGGGGATCTTCAAGCAAAGGTGATAGATGCTAGGGATGGCCCCTGTCTTATATAGGTAAGGTCGTTCGAGAAGTAAGTTATAGGCAAACGGGATGTCTGCCACCGTAAACTCCACTTTAACTTTCCTTATCAAATCATCATCACCTAATTCGACGTAAGCTCAACGGATCCCTCCAATTTCACTGTTTGATCTCCAAAGCCCACGAGTGGGTGGCAACCGGCTTTATCTACTTGGGTTTTAATTTCAACCGTTGGAAGACATCCATTGTAATCATATTAATTGAACTCCCATCATCCACGAAGATTCGTCTTACTTTGTAATTATGGACAAACCCCTCAATTAAAAGAGCAACATTGTGAGGATGAACAACATGTTTCACATCTTTTTTGGTAAAGGTGATGGGACACCAAGTAGAACGGTGAGAAGTTGGTTGCAATGGGGCTTTCCCCTTCTGTGTGATTGAGCATACTTCTCTAACTGCCTGTTTTCTCTACGTGGAGCTGTCCCCACTGTAACTTCCACTATGAATGACATAAATATCACTAGCAATTTGCCGATCTCTCTGTCTGGGATGATCTTCTATTTTGTCATCCCTTCTTTCATCTCTCTTTCCTCTCTTCTTTCTTCTCTTCGAGCTTCCCTCCTTTCGTCTTTTTGGGGATTGTCTCTCATCTTCCTCACATGATAAAGGATCCATGGAACACCTCTCTATATCAGCTTCTCAATTTCCCCTTTAAGATGCCAACAGTCTTTAGTATCATGACCTATATCCTGATGGAAGTCGCAATACTTATTATTATCTCTATATGCCTTAGTTAAGCTTTTCATCTTGGGGGGCCACTTGACATCTTCTCCGCTCTTCTTTATCCACATCAAAACATCTCTTCTAGAGGTATTTAGTGGTGTAAAGTTGGCATTGTGGTCTGATCGAAACCTTTGACCCCCCGATCCTTCAGATCGTCTTCTATAGCTGTTTCCACTCACACCATCTCTATTGCTCTCCCTAATTTTTCTCGAATAATCGTCTTGTCTACTTTGATCATTTAAGTTTTGTAGGCCTTCAACTTTATTTCCATTTAGGCGATGGCCATGATCTCGGGAAGAGACTTAAGCTGTTTTTTTATTAGTTGGGCTCTTAGGGTGGGATGGATAGTTCCATTTAGCAGAGCTATATATGCCAACTCATACTACAAGCTGTCCACCGTATTCACCTCCTTATGGAACCTATCTATGAACTTACGTAGGCTCTCATTATCCTTCTGCTTCAGCGATAGGAGGTCAGTAGAGATCTTTTTAGGGGTTATTGAGGTGATAAACCGGGACTGGAATAGCTCTGACAATTCTTTGAAAGAATTTACAAAGTTTGGCTTCAAGGATTGCTACTAATCCTGGGTGATGCCTTTTAGAGTAGTGGGGAATAATTTGGAAAGGACATGATCTTTATAAGTTTGATCATTAATAGCTGTTTTAAACTTATTTACATGGCTCCTAGGACATGTAATGCCATCATAATTGTCGAGATGGCTAAAGATCTTGAATTTTTTAGGGTATTCCCTGTTAATGATACTGCTCGCCAAGAGAGACTCAGTATTTGGGTCGAAATTCAGACCTTTCCCTTTGTTTCCCATTGTTTTCAAGATCTTTTTGACTCTTTTATCAATTTCATCATTGACTGGGCGATCTCCCTTGATCTCAGAGTTTTCGCCTTCATCTTCCACATGAATAATGCTCTTCCCTCTACTTTAAGAATGAGCTACTTACGAGGCATCTCCTATTTCTACCTCAGGAGCATTAGCATTCCTAAGGACCTATGGAGCAGCATATGCTGCCTGAGCCCCCTGTGCTTGGGAAACATGCTAGACCTGCTGTCTCAGCTCTGCCATCTGATTATTTAAATTCAAGTAAGCTCTATGAAGCGTTTGCATGGCAACAGGATTATTAAAATCCAGGGGAACTTTGCCAAAATTCACCCTTGTAAATCTTCCTTGGGTATCGATTACTCCTTGCACTAAATTAACATTCTCTTGAGCAGTCTCCATATGCATATTATTTTGGCCCTGATCAAGATTTTGCTCTAGTTCCTCAGGGAACAAAGTAAGGCCCGGGTTAAGATTTGACATTGTTTGATGATAGCAAGCTGTAAGGAAAGTGACTGAATCACTTAAGGTGTGTCCATGCTCACCGCACCAAATGATGCCTTACGATCAAAATTCGAAGACATCAAACAAGCTATGAACCGAATCTTCACGAACAAGCAAGCCTGCGGTTAACACAAGGAGAAGATGGGGGCGACCTAATGGCAACTACTCTGATGCTTAAGTTAGCAATCGGTGATGGAAATTTGGAGAAATTGAATAGGAGAGTAGATAGAATACCTGGAAAACCCTAGGGGGTATTTATAGGAGATAACTCACTAACTTTATCCCTGAAAGATAGGAGAAGGATTCCTTATCATAGTCCGAATCCTAGTAAAATACTTTTGCAAATAATTTGGAGTCCATCTGGATAAAGGACTGTTGAGTCAACCCCTAGGTTGCAACCCAATCCCTTTGTAGGATGGTACCATTATGGGGACAATGTGGCTCTACGGACAATGTCCCGAACCGATATCACGCCACTAAGCAGTCTGTCAATAACTGGGATGATCCCCCTAGACCAGAACGAGGTCCAAGGTAAGCTATGGTGAACATCCTTCACTAGATTATTCAGCAACCATGGTTGCGTGGGGTTGACCAATTATGAGCTATGTCATCAGTTACCTTTTTTTGAAAATGTACCTCAGCTAGCTACTTTTGTTACTAAAAGAAAAACAACTTTCAACAATGAAAGTGGCTTCCTAATAATACACAATTTTAATTTAATACATAATGTAATACAAGAGGCAAGCTATTGTTTCATTTGTTTTTCTCATACAAGCAATTACAATACATTTGATAAGCAATCTTGTAAACACAAATGAAAATCAATAAGAAAATCTAGTGGTTAACATATATATGTATTACAAAGTACAAACTTCTTTAAATACAAAGATAATCAAAAGGTACTACCTTTTCATATTTCTATCAAACATATCAGATCTATATGTGGAAATGAAAACATCCGCAAGTAAAGGAAATTGAAAATATATGAAAGCAATGACAGGTGCACTAGCCAATGAGAGGATCAGAATGATTAGTTTCAAATTCCCATCAAGCATTATGATCACAGTAGCACAAAAGCATATCATCATGGATGCGATAGAGAAGAAAAGAGTAGAAATTCCAATGATCAATTTTCTAGGCAATGACCGAAGAAAATCTTCTTCTG
>CATIWJ010401037.1:0-15717 GCA_949640765.1 Croton laevigatus
TATATATATATATATATATATATATATATATATATATATATATATATATATATATATATATATATATATATATATATATTCTAAATTTACAATTACACCAATTAGTAATAAAAACTCTGGAATTATCTTATCTTCAATTAATGATTTCTCATTCTCTTTTCAAATTTGATGTTCTAAAATAACTGCCAGCTTTAGTTAGCTTTTAGTCCCAAGTCGAACTACAAAAGACACGTTATAAATGGCATAATTGTAATAATAAAAACTCAAGGGTTATTCTATAACCCCGCAACTATATATAGCCCCTGCATTTTTGGGTCTGTAGTAACATATTCCATTCAGTTGCAAGTATCATTGCTCTTCAAATCAAAGCCTAAAAATGTTCCCTAACGCATTTTTCTTCAAAACTCTCTTCGTTTTCTTCTTTAGATTATTTCGAAAACAGAAAGTTCTCCGTAGAAGTTATAGCAATCTCCATAGAATATTAACGCAGAGCAAACACCAAAGATACCCTTGTCTTGCTCATAGGTCGGATTTATCAGACAAAACTTTGATTTTTAACGTAGAAGGGACATTCTTAAAATCTTCTTCTTTGTTTCCTTACTTTATGCTTGTAGCCTTTGAAGCTGGAAGCATTTTAAGGGCTTTTGTTCTTTTCCTTTTATACCCTTTTATTTATTTAGTAAATGAAGAATTGGGGTTAAAAATAATGGTGATGGTAAGTTTCTTTGGGATTAAGAAAAGAAGTTTTCGAATTGGAAGAGCGGTTTTGGCTAAGTTTTTTTTAGAAGATGTTGGATTAGAAGCATATGAGGTGGTGAAAAGAGGAAGAAGAAAAGTGGCTGTCAGTAACTTCCCTCGAATCATGATTGAAAGTTTTTTGAAAGATTATTTAGAGATTGACTGTGTGGTCGGAAGAGAATTGAAATCTGTTGGAGGGTACTATGTGGGACTCATGGAAGTGCAAAAGAAACATATTCAAGTTTTGGAAGAAAATAATGTGATTAATGATGAGGTTATAGGCATTTGTCGTTCTGATAGATCTCTTAATCATCAACATCACTTGTTCTCTTACTGCAAGGTAAACTTTTTCGGGCATTCCTACGTAACTATTTTTGCATCTTTAGTCCATATTCATTAACTATTAGTAGTTAATTTCAGCATAGGTCAGTAACAAGTGCATTTACAATCTTGGCAAAAGATTAGAATTAGAATTCAAATTTTTCACTCTCAATTCTAGAAAGTAAAATTAAACGGTAGTATTTAGATATTTATAGGTGTCATTTTCTTTACGAAAAATGCTTACATTACATTTCTTGAAACTGAATAAATTACAATAATAATTGATTACTAAAACTAAAGGCAAATCTCGTAAATTGTTGCAGGAAATATACCTAGTGAGAAAGGCAGACAACAGGAGCTGGCAAAAACTGACCAGAAACAAGTACTCGAAGCCACTTATTTTCCACGATGGTAGGCTTGCTTTTAGGCCAAACCCACTACCCACACTTGCTTTTTTCATGTGGGTTCCTTTTGGTTTCATCCTTGCCTTAATCAGAGCCACTGTTGCTTTAACTCTCCCTTACAATATCTCCATCCCCATCTTAGCCTTCTCTGGATTTCGTTGCACTGTATCAAACCCCAATTCTCTTCAAACCCCTAAAGAATTAAACAATTCTAAAAAAGGCCTTCTTTATGTTTGCAACCATAGAACATTACTAGATCCTTTATACCTTTCTTTTTCATTAAAGAAAAATTTTACTGCTGTTACTTATAGTCTAAGTAGGATGTCTGAAATTCTATCACCAATCAAGACCGTTCGATTAACACGTAACCGCGATCAAGATGGGAAGATGATGGAAAAACTACTAAGTCAAGGGGATCTTGTGGTATGTCCTGAAGGAACAACATGTAGAGAACCATATTTATTAAGGTTTAGTCCTTTATTTGCAGAAATGAGTGACAACGTAGTGCCTGTTGCTTTAGACACACATGTTAGCATGTTTTATGGAACAACTGCAAGTGGGTTAAAATGTTTAGACCCACTATTTTTTCTGATGAACCCTGCACCTAGTTACAGTATCCAGTTTCTTGAAAAAGTGTCTGGGCTTTGCAAGATCAATAGTGATCAGAAATCGAGCTTTGAAGTTGCTAATTTTGTGCAAAGTGAAATTGGCAATGCTTTGGGATTTGAGTGTACTAAACTCACTAGAAGAGATAAATATCGGATATTGGCCGGTAATGAAGGATTTACTAATTCTTAGTTCTTAGTATGGTATTTCATTTTGCATGATGGGTAGATTAGATTTTTTCTTTTTTACAATTCTTTTGGAGTGCAGCTGTAATGAATTATTGTATATTTTTCTCGATTATAGACAAGTTGTAAAAGAAAAAGGAAATAAACTTAGTTAAATGTACGTAATTATATTTTGAGAAAAATCTTGAGTGCAAAGATAGCTCAGTGAAAGAATTTTTTGTTAGTGGTGGTGGTGGTGGTGGTGGTGTTTTTTTTTTTTTTTTTAAAATTCTACACGGTTTTCTAACTTTTTTTTTTTATAGGCACAAAATTATTATTTATTAATTAGAAATTACAAATAAGAGATTACAAAATAAATCACCATTACAACTAGCAATCTGCTACACTTGCTATGACTCCTGAGAAAGGAGGAGGAAAAAAAAAAGACACATGATGAGAAAATAAACATAGCAAAGATAACAAAGCGAAAAATGATTCAACCATGTTATACTGGAAAAAGTGAATAAGTGTCGAAAATGAGAAAGCAAAATAAGGAGTTTGAGCTTTCCAGTCTTCACCAAGGCAAAATAACAAGTGATGACTGATTCCAATTCGGGTACTATAGAGACCCATTAAGGAGTGACCCTTCCACATTCATAAAGCTAAAATTCAAACCTTGAACCTTCGTCACAATCCAGCTGCACATCCAGCAAATTGGTTGGTGGTTTTTTTAATGTGTTATTAACTGATGGGTTATAATGTGTATACCAGGACGTAAGCTTGTAAATTAATAAATTCACTAAAAAACAAAAAAACATGATGATGGAGATTTATTTTCTTCCGGCAGCCAAAAAATACATTGGGAATAAGTGGTTTTTGTCCTGAATTTTCTGCGCAATATGTGCTGGTATAGTCATTTATTTGTTTTTACACTACCAGATTGCAGTCCCACTTAATATTAACACAGTTCAAATAGCTAGATAATTTATACTAATTCAAGAAATATGTACTGATTATTTACAGTATAAGGTTTTGGTTGATTTTGTGTACTAACTAATTCTTTTTCTTTTCAGAAATATATTTGACAGTTTTCCTTTTCTTGTAATTTCAGTGTTAAGAAATCAAATTTCTCTAACCAAAATTATAGGTATGCTTTTATAGGTGACATTGGTGTGTTCAGAAATATTATTTCCAATTACATCTTGAGAGACCAACCAGAGTAATCCTATATATAAACTGATGAGAATTTTCAAATAAATTATAGTATTTCATTAAATTGAGATTTATTTCCAATTACATCTTGAGAGAGTTATTGATCAACTTCAATTGAATGCTGATGTACTTTTCTTTTTCCCAATCGCAATCTATTTGCATTTGCGCATGGCCTTTGGACCATAGGTGTAATTGTCACATCCTGACAGGACACGACTCAGGAATATGAATGATTAATGGCCCAGAATAGCCCACAGTCCTATTTTCGGGCCGGGCCTTAAATTGCAAAATTTAAATCGTCTAGAAAGGACCAAGGAGACTCTACTCTACCCAACTCCCTGCCTTTTGCTTTATGACATGCTGCAGTTTCATCAGCATCTTCAGCTCAGCAATACCATTCCATTCTCCTCTTTCACTGTGAATCTTTGGCAATGTAGAATAAGCTACTGGATTCTTTTTGTTTTTAATTTCTGAATTTCCTTTGGGGCAAACTCACGGAGTTCCAAACCAGAATGCAAGCTGCAGGTGCTTATCAATGCACCCCAAATTATCACATCAGGCTCAAATGGCATTTCTTTTATCAATTTCTCTTGCCTTGTCTAGCTGACCGACTCTTCCATACAGGTCTACCATACATGTATAATGCTCCAGCTCAGCTTTTATTCCATACTTTTCTGCTTTTCACTTTCTTCACCTAGTTCTCCATGCCCGCATGCTGATAATATGTTTACGAGTGTAACCTCATCTGGCCTATAACCGCTATCCACCATCCTCTCAAATTCTTGTAATGCTCTTGTTGCAAGTCCGTGTCTAGCATAACCTCCTATTATTCAATTCCATGACCTCAAATTCCTAAAATTCATCGACTCAAAAATGCTAAATGCTGCATCAATGTCACCACATTTCCCATACATGTCAACAAGTGAGGTCAATAAAATAACATCATCAGGTATACTGGTTTAAGCATGAATGAATAAACTTGCTGCCCCACTAGAAGGGAAGAAAACCCTGCACAAGCATCTAAAACACTAGAAAATATATGGTGATTAGGTTTGGTCTCCGATCCAACCATCAAGCGAAAGAGCTTTAAAGCGTCTGCAAACCTTGTATGCTGCACATACCCGCTAATCATCACTGTCCAAGAAATTACATTCTTTCCATTAATCTAGTTGAACAAAGACCTGGCCTTGTTGATCCTGTTATTGGCAATATACCCTTTTACCAAAATAGTCCAAGAAACAATATTCTTCTCAGGCATCACATCAATAACTTTTTGAGCCTACCCTAAACATGGCAATTCCATGTAGCCTGAAACCAAAGCATTCCAAGAAGTAACATCTTTGATCAAAATCTCATCAAATACTTTAGTTAATGAAGGTTGATCCCCTACAGCTGTATATGCTTTTATCAAAGCGGATCCAACAAACACACTCAAACTAAGTCCTAAGGAAACTACCAAGCATGAATTTGAGGCACAAGAATGTTAAAACCTTTATCCAAAAATGCACTTGGCACTATAGAGATTGTATACTCATTGGGTGTTATACCAACTCTTTGCATCCACAAAATATTTAAAGACTTTCTCTGGGTTTTGGTATTGTTAAAAACAGATAGCATAGTATTCCAAGAAACAACGTTTCTCAGAGGCATTTTATCGAACATCTCCTGTGCTTGTTGGATTCTATTGGCTTTAGAGTTGGCCAATATCATTCTGTTCAACGACTTAGTATCTTCCAATGTGACGACATTTTGATCGATCGAAGGATGTACTAGCAATATGTTTGAGAATTTTGAACGCTAGGAGCCATTAGTACATTTTTCAATTAGTCTAAGTACAGATCTGGCGAGGAAATTTTATGCAGACGTCTTTCTTCAAAATTCGCATCTTTACCCCTCCCTCCGCGTTAGGACTCGTGTTATTGCCTCATTTCTTCCGTACGAATAATAGTGGCAATTTACAGGAACAAGCATTTGTAAGTTTGTATCACGTTTTAGGCACGCTTTCCGGTCGTTTATAGAAAAACGGCAATGCCTTTTTGTTTTTTTTTTTTTTGTAACTTGATAATTATTTTTGAGATTTGTAATTTGATAATTATGCATGTGAAATGCCAACGAATTTTATACCTTGTTTTAATAATTCCTAATCTAATTTTGCCAAAAAAAAAAAAATTATAGTGCATTTTTAAATCCTAGCGTATTTGAATCTAGATTAATGGACGCTGTGGTTAGCTGTTTGAAAACCGAATAAAACTAAAAAAAAAAAAAGAAAACTAGTGCATTTTCAAAACTTCTATTTAAAATGAAAATTCAACCGGTACTTTTATCTGAAAATTCATTTGGTACATAGCATTTTTTTATTTTTAACAATGATTGGTACAGAGCTTAAACATACAGAAAATTCAACGCACTCAGTAATTACAACTGCTGATGATTTGTAATCAAACTCGTTTGACAGTCAAATTTTTGTAAAGTTCATCAATTTCCACCTGCACATCCACCATTCAAATTACCAGTAAGCTTTCGAGTCTTTACTATTAATTAATAACTTCTTAGCAGAAGTTTAGAAGATAATTACCTGATAATAATTGAGCAGCTTGTTTCTTTTCTTCTTCAAAGTTGCAGTTACCAAGTCTCTTTCCATGTCGAAAGGCCGATACTCCAATATCACTCCTTTTATATATTCAAACCCTCTCAGCTGGTTGAAAACCAAACAATTAGTTTCACAAATACATAGTATATATATAGAAACCAAGACATAATAAATTAAAAAATGTGATTAGTCAACCTTGTTTCGCTCTGCCCTAGACTTGAGTTCTGAAAGAACATGTTCCTTCAACTCCTCAAGACAGCAGAGTTCAGAAAATGTACCCATATGACCATTTAAATGTGCCCATTTCTGGGTATTGTCTTCTTGTAGTACCACAACTGCAACTAGCATTGACTTGAAGCCGCTTCCGTACACCCAAATCTAAACAAAACCGTTATAAACCCAAATAAAAAATCAACTTCATAAATTTATTTCTCGTCTTGTGTAATTAATTAACAAGTGGAAAAGATGATTACATCGTCGACGATATGTGAGACCCCATAAACATTTTCCAAGTACTCAACTGCAACATATTCTCCCTGTGACAATTTCACCAGATTCTTTTTCCTATCAATAATTTTCAGAACTCCATTTGGATAAACTTCTCCTATGTCTCCTGCAAAGGCAAGAGAGCACTTTTTTAACAATGATGATTTGTTTAAATTTAAACAGGAAAAATAGAAGGCTAGATTTTACTTAACCTGTATGAAACCATCCATCTTTTATGCTTTCCTTTGTCAGCTCAGGATTCTTATAGTATTCAGAGAAGATTGTTTTCCCTCTTACGCAGATTTCGCCGCGAGAAGGATTACTGAGAGGATCGTATCCCATCTCAGGAACCTCCTCCAGACGCATCTCAGTGTATACAGCTATAGATCCAACGGCTCCCAACATGCACATTTCATCTGGAAATCCAAACGTCATTGGTCCACAGGTTTCTGTCAATCCTGAAGAATCAACAACAAATTTTGATACTTCAGTTAAGTATAGATGGAATGGCAACTCGGTCAACACTGTAATGTTTGACCTTATACAGTATGTTTTCTTTTCTTTACCATAGCCTTGGACGACAAAAGCACCACAAGTAACTCGGAGGAACTCTTCAATTTCAGAACTTAAAGGTGCAGCTCCAGACACAATTAGGCGAAGACGGCCCCCTAACTTAGCTCTCACCTAATCAAATTATTTCTAATTCAGAATGGGAATTTAATTCCATATTATATTTAAAAATGTAAGGATCATCAAATAAAATTATGCATAACCTTCCTGAAGGCCAACAAATCTGCCAATGGTGATGCATATTTCTGCTTATAGCCTAGATTCATCCAACCAAGTTTGCTGTGCAATACAAATAAATAAAGCCTAAAATTAAAATTTTTCTTCATTTATAGTTGTTCAAGTATTGATAATCAATTAAAAAAGTAACTTACTATTTGTACAGAGCATGGAAAATCCACCTCCTTCTAGGATTTAGTTCATCTAAAGCTTGTAGTATAGCTTGGTGTATTCTTTCGAAGACTCGAGGTACACCAGCTAAAAATGTTGGCTTCAGCTCCATCAAATCATCTCTCAATGCATTCAGATCCTTCAATAGTTTTTTAAAAAAATACAATTATAACAAATTAATAAGTATCCTGTTAAGTGATTAAAATATGGAAATTAACATTATTAACATACCCCATGATAGTACCCAACAGAAGCACCTTTCCGGAAAAAGAATTCCTCAATCATGCGGTCGAGAATATGAGCAAGAGGTAAGAAAGATAGATACACATCATCAACTGTCATCTATCAAACAATTTGAAAAAAAAAATTAAAGTTAGATTATGAAAAAGAAAAACTGAAATTGGCCAGTATTTACGAAAATTCATTTATTTGTTACCTTGTCATCGAATTGTTCAAGAAATAGATCTATTCCCCTGGCATGACATGCTATTGTTTCATGTGTTAATACAACTCCTTTAGGATCACCACTAGTGCCGCTAGTATACATTATTGTGCAAATGTTATAAGGCTGGGCTGGCATTATTTCTGATGGATTCTCTTGTCCCTGATTCATTATTTATAAATCAAATGATCATAAGATATTAAACAAGATTAAATTGTATAATTAAGTGGAGGAACAAACCAGGCGCAGAAACTCGTCCCAAGAATATGGTTTTATATCCAATTGGGATGCCTTATTCTTGTCCTCCTCAGTGAAGGAAGTGAAACACACAATTGCTGCAAATATGTTTAAATTTAAGTACCTGAAACCTTAAAAAATTCGAAAACAGGATGTACACTTTTTCTCACTTTTAAGACGAGAAGCAAATCCACAATCTGGCCTCAACAACTGCAAATACAACAGTTATTTAGGATCATCAGAAACATTTGCTGTTTTTTCGTTATTCAATTATATTAAGATCAAGTCAATATTTTAAAACTTACTTCTTTGCATTTTTTATCTTGGACAAAAACAAAGTCAACCTCGGCATGATCTAGAATAAAATTAACAGCACCTGAGCCTGCATCCATCAAAACCCATTTTTTAATTTCCAAATTTAGAACAAAAAAAAATATTTTTTTTTTTTTTAAAGGGGAAAATGGGAAATTTTCTGTTCAGAAGCTTACCAAGAGTATCATAAAGAGGTACACAAACCAAGCTATGGGCACTGCAAGCCTACACAAAAGTAAAACACAAAACATGAAAGATCTGATTTTAAATTTTTGTCATTTAATGAAATTGATCAGAAACAGACTGACCTCCATTGCCACAATCCATTGAGGACAGTTAGCTCCATAAATTCCAACTCGAGAGCCCTATTTCATCAAAATTGAAAAGTTTCTACAAACCCATAAAAGGAAACAAAAAAAAACTCAATGTACTTACCGGTTCAGCACCAGATGCTCTTAATGCAGAACCGATTTGCAAAGTTTCCTCGTACACTTCCTTGTAAGTTTTCCAAACATAAGGACCCACCTAATTAACAACAAAATCCAATCTAATTACTAAGTGACCAGAAACACAGCGTATGCTAATCAAGTTATTAGGCATAAACAACATTAATTAACTAATTACCTTTCCATTTACTAATTTACGCCAACCCAGCATTTTGTTTCCAGGATATCTCTTTACAGACTCACTGGACCAAACCAAGTAACCAAGACAAAACTCAGAACTTCAACTATATTATTATGAAGATTGATAAACAAAAAAATGGGTATTATTAATAACTGAAAAACCTGAAAAAATCCCATGTTGTAGAGTAAGCAGGATCAAGAGGAGGAAATCCATCTTTAGATAGTAAATTTCGGAAAACAGGACCAACAGAAGGATGTCCATTTTCCCCTTCTTTTCCTTCCTCAACTTTAGCTGCAAAAATCTTCATTTCTCCTCCTCGTTCCGGTTGAAGCTAAACTGAAATGCGAGGTTACCCATATGCATATATTTATAAAAAAAAATTAATGATGATTTCATGAAACATTAAATGACTCCATGTAGCAGTCAATCACAGCCAACTACTTGTCTAAAATTCGTCCATTACATTTCTTCTTAAAAAAAAATAATAAGTCATCTAGTAGTACATAATAAAATTCTAGGGTTGTCAGATGGAGAGATTAGTAGAGTCGAAAAAGATTTGTATTACAGATAGCTTACCCCACTTTCACGGGAAGGGTCGCTTCGCTCGGGAAGTGAAAAGAATTTAAGGTAATAATAATTGAAAAAAAAAGAATCACAGAATCAGAAAGAGCATGCATTTTTTTCATGGGATGGAAAATTTGTATTTTCTTGGAAAACAAACAGTATATATACAATCAGTACGGAAGAAGAAGAAAGAGGGGGAGGCTGACCTGGTCGTAGCAGTCTAGATTGAAAATTTAGACAAAGCTTTGAAGTTTAAGAGGATGATAATGCAGAAAATAATGGCTGCTCTGCTCTCTTATAAACGTAGGTAGGAAAAATAAATAGTAATTACAAACGTAGCGTAGCTGCTAAAAGGGATCGAAAATTAGAATCATGCAGCAGAAAGCAGAAAAAAAGCCCACAGTAAAACTGTGTAGCTTTAATTAATTATTACTAAATGGCAACAAGTAAAGCATGAAACCGAGGAAGTGGAACAAATAAACTGAGATTAGCACAAAACCAGTAGCTTAGATAGATAAATAAATAATTTGTGATGCATAACAAATTACGATTATCACTTGATAAATGTGATAGAGAAAGGGGAGAGGTGAGATGATGCAAATGATGGTGGAAGCAATAAGAAGTGAATTAATTGGCTGTTGGCGGTGGCATTGAATGTGTATAGTTGAATTTTCTATGTTGAATTGAACATGGATTGCTTTTTTGGTCATATTTTTATCTCTTTCCCTTTTTTTTTTATTAGAAATTATTTCATCATCAATAATAATTTATAAAAACAAAATTGGATGAAAAAATAATTTATAAAAACAAAATGCATTGCTTAACGTCATTGTTAGTAAAATACGGTGCCTAATTAAATCCAGGATGGCCTGGTGGTGAGGTAATATCACCAAAGGTTCCAGATTCAAATTCCCTCGATAATTAAAGGTAAAAAAAAAAGTTGCCTGAATTAAACTTCAATTATACGTTTGCACTTTATTGGGCACCTAGAAGGAAGAAAAGGTCTAATATGCAGTAGAAAACCGTTATCTTTTAAAAAGAGAATACTGTTGAATACGTGTTTTATACGTGTTTTAAAAATTTGACATTTAATTTTCTTAATTTATATATGTTTTTAATTTTTATAATTCCTTTTAAAACGTGTTTTAAACTAGGTCTAGTGTATGTTAAATTAGTAACTAGCTTTAAAAAATATAGTAATATAATTTATAAATAAATCCTTGGAAGCACTATTTAATAAAATATTTTATTATTAGTCTAAAAAAAAGCTGTATAGCTCACATTATTTGTTCTTACTCTTACATTGGATTTTTGGCATTGTTTAGAAGATGTTGTGATGGTTTTTTTCAATATAGAAGATACATTGGATAACAATATGAGCTATAAAGTAGTAATAATATTCTCTTGAGGACTAAGCACTAAATTGGTGAATGACGGAAATCGAACTCAAAACATCCACATTCTAACAATACAATATAAATAGATGCGGTGACGGCTTAATTGAATGATTGATGGGATTATCTAATTTAACTCTATTAAATTTTTTGATAGAAAGTTGTATTGTATTTTCTGGTTTACAATTACTACTGCCACATGCAGCAGAAGCCATAGGTTTGTTAGAGGTATTGTCATGACCGAAAGACAACCAATTTGGGAATGTTTGCTATGGTTAAAGTTATGAATGTGCACTTTGACTTTCTCTCAGACAAGGATTTGATTATTGCTGGTGTTATAGTTATTTTCTTGGTGAAGCTAATTACTTTAAATTAGAGTGGATTAGAAGATAAGCAAATGAAGTTGTTCATATTCATGGTTAAGCATACTTTGATTATTTGGTCCTCTTACCTAATAAAAGAATTCTATCTTTTTTCTTTTTTAAATTGTATTTTAAGACAAATAATAAGATTCTCAATTGAGATATTTGATTATATATATAGAAAGATCTTATGTAATATATTGTCAGAAATTAAATTTCTCCATTAATCATTCTTTTAATTAGTAAAGAGAATGG
This sequence comes from Croton laevigatus, assembly GCA_949640765.1. Lineage (NCBI taxonomy): Eukaryota > Viridiplantae > Streptophyta > Magnoliopsida > Malpighiales > Euphorbiaceae > Croton > Croton laevigatus. The sequence continues at coordinate 11,672 of CATIWJ010401037.1, forward strand.
ATTCACATCCCTATTTATCATCTATTGCACATATGCATTTAGTATATTATATCCTGGCAGATGTGTTTTTTTCTCCTTCTGAAAAAGTATGAATTTGTGAAATTTCAAATTCATAAATTCATAAAATTCATGCAATATCAAATGTATAAATATGACAATTATGAATTTTATGAAAGTTTAAATTGAGTCACATACTGTCAAAAAAAAATTGTGATCCCATTTTTGCCAATTCCAAAAAGTCTCTATACTGTAATATTTTCTAGTGATTATCCCAAAAATAAGGGGAAAATAATAATTTCCATCAAATTTAGAAAAATTGTGATATAGTAGTATTTTTATTGGTAAAAATATTCTTGAAAAACTAGTAATTTACAAATCAATATTTCAAACTTGGTAAGAACCATGCTAAAATTTTACCCAATGTACCTGAATTTTAGTTCTTAAATTTTAAATTCTTACTTAAAAATACATGGATTTCGTATGAATCTGTACAGAATATATCTTTGGACAAAAATACCCCTCCTTCTAGTTATTCAAAAGTTTTATTTCTCATTTTGACCCATAACTTGACATTATTTTTCAAAATTGAACAAAACATATTTTTTATATTGATTTCTTTTAGTAAATAATAATACTACCTCCGTTTTTGTGATATGTTTACATTTCCGTTTTTGGGTGTTTTTTTGAATTGTTTACATTTTCATTTATAGTAAGTTTTGTAATTGTTTATTTTTTTTTTATTGGTATTGATGAAAAAGTAAGTTTTTTAAAGGGTTAGTAATTGTTTATTATTATTTCTGTATTGGTATTGGTGAAAAGTGGGTTTGTATTGGTATTGGTGAAATAGTGAATGTAAAGATATGGGAAAAACAGAGGTAGTAATTAAATAAGACTATAGATGACTTTTTAATTTTTTATATTGTAATACAAATTATATGTTTATAATACTATACTTTTCAAATAATTATTATTTTTAATTACTAAATTTAATTAATTCGAACACAAATAACAAATTTTCTATTTAATAAATATGTAAATATATTTATTAATAGATATAGTAATTAGATTTGAAATAATAATAATAATAATAATAATTAATCTTCTTCTTCTTCAAAATTAGCCACTACTATACTGGTGTAAAAAAAAAAAACTAAAAGGCCTATATTCTTTTGAAATACTCAATTTCACTTATATTTCACCCATTTCACTTACCTCAATTTACATGTTATGGAGCAAAATGCTCCATGCATTATTTTAAAAAAATAATATTGCAAAATATTATTATTTACTTACTAATAAATTTAGTAAGTGCAAAATTTATTTTAAAGTATATAAATTATTAGAATAGTAATAATTATATAAATATAAAAAAAATTTAAAACTATGAAACAATATAATTAATCAACAAAAGAGAGAAATTTAAATTGTGATTAATGTTGATCTAAAAAGATAACGTAAGATATTTATTGATATTTATTCAAATAGATAGTTTGAAATTTATATATGTTAACTCGTCTTTTTTTTTAGAACACTCAATTTCGTTTAAAGGATAAAATTGTAAGGTATTAAAAATGTAAATTTTTAATTATGTAAGACAAATATTTAAATTAGAATAAATTATTATTATTATTCAAAATCTATAATTATTATTATAGATTCAAATCTAATTATTTATAGTAAATATAATATTTACCTTTGGTAATTAAATAATAATAATTTCCTTTAAAAAATTGTAATATTTATTTTATAAACATATGATTTTCATTACAACATAAAAAATTAAAACTTATCAATAATTTTATTATTATTATTATTATTATTATTATTTAGTAAAAAAAAATCTATGTAAATAATATAATTTGTTCAATGTTGGAAAATAATGAAATGAAACTTTTGTCTAACTAGAAGGAGGGGTATTTTCATCTAAAAATATATTATATGTAAATTTATGTAAAGTTCATATATTTTTAAATAAAAATTTAAAATTTAAAAATTAATATATTAAAACATTAAAGTTGACGTAGGTTAGGTAAATTTTATTTTTATCCATACAAAACTACTTTTCCACAAATCAACGTCACTCAATGATAATTAGGTCATGTTATCTCTTAATTAGTATTAGGTAAGATTGTTGAAAACATTATTGTATTCTGTTTAAAATCTCAATGAAATGAAGCATTCTATTTTAAATGTAAAATAAAATACTCCTTTAATCTCAAAATAAGTAGTGTCTCATTTGCATTTTTTTTATTATTAAAAAAAAAGTATTAATTACATTAAAAATATAATATTTAATAGATAAAAAATTCATATACCTTTCATTTAAATATTAGTATTTATTATGCATATGAGTCATTTTTATTATGTGAAAGCTATAAAAAGAGAATTACTATCTAATTTATGTTTTAAAAAAAAAAAATCACTGTCTAATTTTGTTGAATTTAAAAAATGGGATACTTATTTTAGAACAAAATAAAATAACAAATGTGACATTTATTATGAGATAAAGAGAGTATATACATACACTTATTATAGGATAAATGGAGTATATACATACTCCTTCCACCTTGAATTAGTGTTTTAATTATATTTTTCTAATTATTATATTAAAAATATACAATTGGTTAACAAAAACACTAATACATCTTCATTCAAATGGTATAAATGTTTATTATTTTTTAAATAAGTGAAATAAATATATTAATATTTGAAGGATAGAAAATAAAAAAACACTTTCTAATTTGTCACAATTATAGCTGCAAATGAGTCAAGTTGTTTGTGACTCGTTCGGTGCTCGACCTTCTAAATGCTCGTTTGTGTTTGTTCGTCTGCTGAGTCGAGTTCGAGCTTAAGCTTAATAATCGAGCTTGTTTGATAAATAAGCTGAACTTGAGCATGCTCGCAAACAAACGAGCTGTTTTCACGAGCTGTATTGTTTAGGTGTAAACGAGCATGTTTGTGAGCGACTCGCGAACATGCATATATATATATAAGAAATTCAAAAGCAAAAATCCTAAACCTAAAATCAACTCATTTTGCCAGTCACTCTCATCTTCTGTGACTACTATTCTTTCTTTCAAATATGTGCAAATTCACCTCATCGTCGATCAACGCATCTCATCTCATCTCACCTCACTAGTCACCACTTACCATCTCTTCTCTTCTTTTTTTCAAATCTGTAACGACTCATCAACTTCGGAACTTTTATACTGCTTCTTTATTTCCTCTTGTCAACTTCTTTTCGAATCTGCAATTGCAACTTTTGATTTCAGCTTTTTTCCCATTCACTCTCGCCGCTTTCTCTATTGAAGAATGTTTGAAGTAAAACTTAATATGTTCTTATAAGTTTTTAATGAATTCATGAGTCAAGCTCGAGAGCTTGAAATTTAAATGAGCCAAGCTAACGAGCTGAGCTCGAAACTAGCTCGAGCACGGCAGTTTTCGGCTCGAAACTAGCTCGGGCACGACTTGGATTGTTTTCCCCTAGTCACAATTCAAGGGTGAGAAATATATTTTGAGGAGAATAATAAATTGAATAACTAATTTAAATTTTTTGAAAAGTTTATTTATTACAATTTTTATTTTTCTAATATATGAAAAATATATAACAAATTTATTTTATAATTATAAAATTTTTTAAAAAAATATTACAGAATTGAGAATTTTTTATTTTTCTAATTTGAAAATTAGGATATGAGAATTTAAATTTAAATTTATTGTTAGACTATATCGAGGTAAAATATTTTGATGGCCCCATACTATTGAACTTCCCATATGGCCAGAGAAATTGCAAACCTAACAAATTACTTCTTCCTCAACCCTCTCCGGGAAGTAGAAATTGCTGTCCTGTCCATATCATATTTTTCCTTCTGGAGCTATATTTTTAGAGTGTACGTATCAGAAATTAATACTCCCTCCGTTCTTTTTATTTGTCCAAATTCCCTTTTGCACGTGAATTAAGGAAATACATACTTTCTCCACTTTTATCCCAAAATACCCTTATTCTTCTAATCATTACACTACAATTTAAAATACTCCACCAAAAG
>CATIWJ010401083.1:0-17119 GCA_949640765.1 Croton laevigatus
CATTTCTCATCAATATGAATAACATTGTACATTCCAACAAAAGAAGGATTATTAAGTAATGTATCTTCATCAAGCATTGAAAGGCAGAAATTGACTCTTGCAATTCTATTTTCATCCCTAAGCAGAGGTTTGACTGCATTAGAATGCGCCTTAATTTCTCCTCTTTGTATCCACCTCCAAACCTGTGCTGGAGATGCACCCATCTCATCAGCAATGCATCTGATGGTCTGCCTTTTAGCTAAATCAATGTTCTTGAAGGCAACTGCATCTAGATGTCTCCGTTTTCTTCCCCTTTTTTCAGGTTTGGGTACTGAGTCATAACTCTTACCATTTCCCATTATCCTAAAATATGTTGCCCTAGAAATGGAGAACTTAGCCGAAACTTCAGATATGATTTGTTTTTTGGCAAAACCTTCCTTAAGTTTGTGGAGTACATATGCATGCACTTGGGTTTTGGTTGTTAATGACACATGGGTTCCCTTTTTTCGACCAATACTTGGGAGTTCACCTTCTTCCCCATTCATTTTCTATTTTCTATGATGCTTTAGTGTTTTTGAGGTTTGATTTCATGGTTTTTATAGGGAAGAAGAATTCTGTAATTTAAAATACACCAAACTTTGAAATTTTGCAAACAAATTTTTTTTGGAGGGAAACATGGGCAAAATTTTGGATGCATTTCGTGGCACTTTTTTTCCCCTTTTACTTACCACAACCCGCCATTTATTTCAAAATGCAACCAAAATATAAAGTGCCTCTATGGTGAAAATTCCCGCCTCCCCACAAGGTTTTTCACCTCTGACAGGCGTGCGTTTTTCCTTCTCCGCGTCAGAATCCACTCCATCAGATGTCTATTCTTGTCTACCTTCTCTCTCTTCCTTTTTTGGGGTATTTTGGGAAGAAAAACTTGAGAAAATTTTATGGTGAATAGTAAAAGTCTCAGTTTTATTGGAACGGAGGTAGTATATTATTTTTTCTTTACGTTATTAATTATTTTTTCAAGTATTAATTTTTAATTTAGTATTTTAAATAATAGTATTGTTAATATTTTTATTCATTATGAAGTAAAAGTAATAAATATTGGAATTGTACTAATTAAAAATATAATAATTTTTATTATATTGCTCATAATAAATAATAGTTTATTACATAAATTACCATGCCGTTTGATTTATTATTTGTAAATTCTTTTATATTTTACCACACCATTTGTTTAAAAAATTACAACATAATAGTATCATTTTATATAAATGATAAAAGTGAAATTATACATTTTTTTAATAATTAAAATTATCAGAAGTTATGATATATACTGCAAAATTAAAATTAAAATTAAATTTGATAAAAACAATCCAAATATTTTAGCATTAATGGAATCAATTAATTATAAATTATTAATATTAATTATTTAATAAAATAAAAGATGAATAGATTTTAAATTAAATATAAGTAATTTAAAAATTAGAAAAAAATAAGAAATTGCCAAATAAACTATTTGTCTCATCATCACATCAGCTTTCATATGTTCGTAGTATGGATAAGATAAAATAAAATAGGCTGGCCACAGTCATGAATAGCTAGGTCACAGTTTTGGAAAGGGTTGAACCGGAATTGAACCGCAGATGATTCTATAACTACGTGTTTGACACAGAGATATACTATTAACCAATAAAATAGGGTTTTGATATTATTCTTTCAACAATTATTATTATTATTATTATTATTATTAATAAAAATTTACATTAAATAAGTTTTTTCAGTTTTTTTTTTTATATAATAATAGTGTTAGTACATTTTGTGTATCCAACATGATCAAATGGAGAATGAATGTTTTATGCTCACTTTTAAAACATATTCAGAAATGGAGATAGGTTTTGCACAAGTTAATAAATATGGAAGATTGATGCGCCATAATAAGCGTCCTTACAATCCATGATTGGGAGCTCGTTAAAGTGTTCGTTCTCCTAAAACAGCATTTGGAGAACTTTTTTGCGATGAAGATTGTATTGTTTCAATCCCCACTGGGTAGCTAAAGATCGCTATCTCAATTTCGGCAAGGTTTGGAGAAGTTGGAACTAAAAGAAGAAACAAAGTTGTACTGGCTGAGTTTGTTGCCATCTTCTCGGGTGACGATGAGAAGATGGTCTTTATATGAAGAGGCAATGGGCCTAGTATCGCCTCGGAGGCATTGCCATTAGGTAGTCAATGATTCTCTTATTTTGTAGCCTTAGGTTACGTGTTGTATCTTGTATATTATGGCTTCACTATCATCAAGGAAATCAGGGATTCATTTGTCTTATAGCAAGTTTCTTATTGGTTTCATATATCTTTCATAAAAGTGTTGTAAACTGATTATAAACTAAGGTGTGTTTTGTTCTACAAAATGGTCTTTTTTAAAATTATTTTTAATTGTTTGATCTTTTATCATGAATGTTCTTGGTTAATAAAATCATGTTTTCGTTCATTTTGAAGAGTGAAAATTTATATTCACCAGTTTTTAAAACAACCCCTAAAGCCAACTAATTAAATTCATACATAATAATTTAGATGTAAATTTTATCCAATAAACAAATAATTATTGAATTATTTTAGATGTTAGTTAGATAAAAAATTATTTTTCACTCCGATATATTGTGGTATTAGTTTTCTATACTTTACACAACTCATAATTTATATTATCATAAGAAATTAAACACATATTTATTAGTAGTACAATTTAAAAAATATTAATTCATAATTAAAAGTTCTAAGAAATAAATAAGAGACATTAGCTTTGAAGGGAAAAAAAAGAGAGAGAGACATTAGCTACAAAATTTAAGGATGTTAGTGATTTAATGGGGCGTTTGGTTCATAAATTGTGATGGGTAAATGCTCCAAAAGTTGAAATATGATATTTGGTTAATTTTTTAGACTAACATGTGAAGCTCCCTAAATAAGATCATTGTTAGTTTAGGCTTGTACACTACTTTAATTTTTGTACTCATTTGCTTCAATCGGTGCCGTAATCGAAAAATGAGATTTTGGGTATCATAAATTATATATATGATGTTTTTAAAAATTACAGTTTGGTCCCTACTGGTGCTCCAACAAATGAGGTGTTAATCTGTACAAAAATATAAATATGTGGTGTTAATTTGAACACAAGTAAATGTTAAGGATCCATTTCAAAAAAATACTAACGTTTAGTGTTAATTTGTATATCATGCTCCAAAAAAAAAAAAAATAGCAATGAACTATAGTAGCCAGAATATTGCCTTCTGGGTAGCAAGTCTGCATCACCAAAGGGGTTTGATAAATCTCCAGAACTATAGGCTCATTGCACCAAATTTAGCGTTTGATTAGAATAGTCATAGTACAATAGAGTTTACATAGAGTTTAAGGGGTGAAAGAGGCAAATAACACATTTTTATGGTTTTATAGGAAGTAAATAACACATAATTTCAATTATTAATCCAATATCACATTTATCCTACTTTATTTTCTAAAACCCAAAAATAACCCCTAACCCTAAAACTAACAAACACTTCTACATTGAAAAAACTTAGGAGGCGTTTGGTTCGCAATTGAATGGAATCAAGAAAGAAAAACAAGGAGAAAGGAATGAAATCACCCTAAATACCATTGGCTTTTTTGGTTCTGCTCCAGAAACGGAATGATTTGCCCCTTAATTCCCTTTGTGACTGTTTGATTTGAAATAGGGAATCAGAAATTTTTTCAATTTTGTTTTTGACATGAAGCATATATATTATTAATAATATGTATTTAGAACCTATAATTTTTATTTTTTTATTTTTAAAAAATGACATGAAACATATACATTGTTTTAATTTTATATAAATGATATATTGTATTGCATTATATATCTTATTTTGAGTGCAAAAGTTTGTGTTACAGATTATATTAAAGAAATTTATTTCTTCATATTGTATTTCATTTTGCATTATAGAAGGTATATATCTATTTTTTTTTTTAATTTTACAATATATGTTATTATAGGAAAAAAAATAAAAAAGTAAAAGAAAAAAAAATTAAAGAAGAAGTAAGAAAAATAAAAGAAAGAAAAAAATGTAAAAGAAAAAAGTAGAAGAAAAAAAAGAAAAAAATTAAAAAAACAAACCAAAAAAAGAGAAAAGAAAATAAAAAAGGAGTTTAAAAAAATAAAAAAAAGTAAAAAAAAAAAAAGAAAAAGAGAGAAAAAAAATATATTAGAATATGGGAATGGAAAACCCTTGGGTGTGGGAATTAATATAAAGGACTTTAGGGAAAACATAAAATAAAGAGAGGAAATGAAATGAATAAATTGGCCAAACAAATGAGGAAATTAGCCATTTCATTCCCTTTTTCTTTGGGGGAGTGAGAGAATTGGTTTCACAAATAAAAATAAATTAGAAAAGAGTATCATTGCTTAAATCAATGCAAAACTTAGTAACTTATAGCAAAAAAGGACCATTGATTAATTCATTATGTAAAACTAGCTACTTCAATAAAAAGTAATCACACTCTCATTTTGAGAGAGTGTATTACACTCTTTATTCTATAAATATTTTAAAAATTAATATTAATTAACACCAAATTTTAAATAATTAAAAAACTTAATAAATAAATTTTAAAAATACATTTCAATTAAAAATTTAATTTATTATTCTATTAATGTAGTTTTTTTTAATTTTTTTAAAAATAAAAATTAAAAATTTTTTATTTATATTATAATCTTGATAAATTTAATATTATACATTATAAATATAATAAAAATAAAAAATAAAAAAATCAAAAATTATAATTAATAATAAAAAATAAAAAAATCAAAAATTATAATTAATAATAAAAAATATATTAAATTATATTAATAAAAAATAAATATTCTATATTAAAAAAATTAAATAAAAAATAACTAAAATATGCAAAAATAAAAATTTCGAAACAATTATTCAAAACACATTCAACTTCGATTAAACAATTATTCAACACACGTTCATCATCGATTTAACAATTATTCAACACACATCCAACTTCGATTCAACAATTATTCAACACACATTCAATATCGATTTAAAAATTATTTAACACACATTCAACATCGATTCAACTTCGATTCAACAATTATTCAACACACATTCAACTTTGATTCAACAATTATTCAATGCACATTCAACTTCGATTCAACACACATTCAACATCGATTCAACTTTGGTTCAACAATTATTTAACATATATTCAACTTTAATTCAACAATTATTCAATACACATTCAACATCAATTCATAATTATTCAACACACAATCAATATCAATTCGACTTCAATTCATAATTATTCAACACATAATCAATATTAATTCAACTTCGATTCATAATTATTCAATTACAAAGTTAATTTGTAATTGTATTAATGTAATTTTTTAATAATAAAATTTAAAAAATTTTAAATTATTCTATAGATATATACATTTATAGTCTTTTTTTTAATTTTAATAAAATATCATTCAACTTTGGTTCAACAATTATTTAAGACATATTCAACTTTAATTTAACAATTATTCAATACACATTCAACATCAATTCAACTTCAATTCATAATTATTCAACACACAATCAATATCAATTCGACTTCAATTCATAATTATTCAACACACAATCAATATTGATTCAACTTCGATTCACAATTATTCAATTACAAAGTTAATTTGTAATTGTATTAAAGTAATTTTTTAATAATAAAATTTAAAAAAATTTAAATTATTCTATAGATATATACATTTATAGTCTTTTTTTTTAATTTTAATAAAATAAATTCTGAAAAATTTTAAATTTCACTTTCAATCTCTCTAAATTTTAAAAACCAACCTTAAACACCAAAAAAAAACTCCTACTAACTAAAATATGCAAAAACTGAAATTTCAAAATAATTCAACTTCGATTCAATAGTTGTTCAACACATATTCAACAACATACGAGTTCTAAAAACCAATCTACAATAGTAGAAAAAAATACTCTTACTGAATAAAATATGCAAAATCAAGAATTCTGAAACAATTCAACTTCCATTCAATAATTGTTCAACACATATTCAATAAACGGCTCAAATCTAATAATTCTCTTGCTGCTTTTGAATAAGCTAACAATTCCCTTGCTGTTCTAATATAGTATGTCAAAACTTCATGATAGCTTGAATTGAGGCGAGCTACCTATATGGAATATAATAATGCCATTAAAGCAACTGGATAATCTAAATACACTTCAAAAAATAATTCAACTTCGATTCAACAGATGTTCAATACATATTCATCAAGCTACGAGTTTTAAAAACGAACCTAAAATAACAAAAAAGACTCTTACTAATTAAAATATGCAAAAACAAGAATTATAAAATAATTTAACTTCGATTCAACAATTATTCAACACACATTCAACATTGATTCAACATCGATTCAAAAGTTGTTCAACACATATTCAACAACTTACAAGTCATAAAAACCAACCAATAATAGCAAAAAAGACTCTTACTAACTAAAATATGCAAACACAAGAATTTTGAAATAATTTAACTTCGATTCAACAGCTATTCAACATGCTACGAGTTCTAAAAACGAACCTAAAATAACATAAAAGGCTCTTACTAACTAAAATATGCAAAAACAAGAATTATGAAACAATTCAACTTCGATTCAACGAATGTTCAACACACATTCAACATTGATTTAACTTCAATTCAACATCTCAATCAAGAAGCAAAATAAAAAGGATAATTCAATAACTTAGTCTTATTAACCTACAAATGAGAGTTCATATAAAAGAAAAAAAACTAACTCTTGATACCAATAAATGAAAATTCTTGTAAAAAAATGTTTTATGATGATATCCAAATAAGAACAAGAAGATATATATATATATATATATATATATATATTTTTTTTTGTTGATATTACAACATCTCAACAAGTTGAATGTTTAATATATTATTCTTATTCTCCTTTTACGTTGGACCACGTAATTAATATATTAAAAACAAAACAGTTTGTTTGACCAAAAATTCCTATTCCTTTCTTATCTTCTCGTTTTAAGTGGAAAATGAATTATTTTGATTGGTCAATCTTTCATTGGTTTACCACTTCCTCTCTTTTATTTTGCAACGCAAATTGAATATAGAAACGAAGAATTTTGATTTTTACCTATATTAAGATAGTAAACCTCCCAGCTCGATACAAGATCTGATGGATTGAGCATGTAATTTATGCAGAAAGTAAGACCTAATAATTGAATCATTTTGAAAAGCTAAATCATTAGCGATACAAATAAAAGTGAAAAAGGAAGGGATAAATCACAGTAGAAAAAGAAATGAAAGAAGTTTACATTTCTTGAGAATTTCTTCTTCCTCGACTAGCGCAAATCTGCTTTTACTGAATTCTGATTTGATCTCCTCTTCCATGTTGCTCTGTAGCTCAGTCTCTCTCTCTCTAGGATTTCCTTGAGTTGCAGACAATTTGGGGAAAATGAGGAAATAAAATAATTTTAAGAGAAAAATACTATTTTAGCATTAGGTTTTGGTCATAAATACTATTTTACATTATATTCTGAAAAATGTGTTAAAACTTACAAACTGTTTGACCAAAAATACTAATATAGCACCGTATTGTTAATTTTTAACGGAAAATGTGTAAAATTTAACGGAAAATGTGTAAAAATTAACGAAAAATGTGTAAAATTTAACGATACGGTGCTGTATTAGTATTTTTGGCCAAACAGTTTGTGAGTTTTAGCATATATATCAAAATATGATGTAAAATAATATTTAATACCAAAATCTAATGCTAAAATAGTATTTATTCCTGATTTTAATCAAAAAAAAAAATGAAAGGAAGCCAGCGCGTGGGAGGAAAACATAAAAGAATACTGTTTTTGCAATTAATTTTGAAGAGTTCTGAATTTCTTTTTTAAACATAGTGCGCTTCCGTTTTCTAAAATGAAAGGAAATGGGGGTCTTTCTTTATATATAACCTTTTTTCTTTCTTTATTACTTATACCAAACGCCTCCTTAATCTTACCAATTCTGAATGTTTTCAAAAAAAAAAAATTCAAAAAAATGTAAAAGCAGAAGCAATTAAGCAAACTGCAATTGATCGGTAATGACTTTTCTTCTTCTTCTATCCACCCAATAGAGATGATTGCAAGGATCTAAGAAACAATTGGCTAGCTATTAAATCTACTTGCTATAGCTTCTCTATGTATATTTATTTCATTTCAGATTCACTATCATCAAGGTAAACAGACATTTCCAACTCATGATTTCAAAATATTTTGATTTAAAAATTAGAAAAGAAGAATAAGATGAAGAGTATGTATGTACATATATTGATTTATATTTAATTTTATAAAATTAGTTTATTCCTAAAAAATTTATAAACTTAGTTACTTTGAAATTAAATTAAAGTATTGAAAATGTAACACTCATTGTCAAATAAAAGATAATGTAACACGAGAATTTTTTTTTCTTCTAGGAATCCAACTGTGTCCCAGGACATAACTGTATTTAAAGTTGTTCAATAGTCTCAAATTAATCTGAATCATCCAGGATCAGTGCATTAAGCGATAAAGGGCTGGCTTCAAAGTTTACTCCATTCTCAGGGCAAAGATGAAACCCTAGTTAATGGATGAAGATGCTAAACCATCTATTCCAACCCTTCAGGTCAACTCACTAAGTGGTAAAGGGCTTGCCTCAAAGTTTCCTCCATGCTCAATAGTAGCAGGAGTCGAACTCTTGACCGCAGGTAACATGGAAATAATTAATCATACTTTAATAGCAAAATTTCAAATGGAACATGATTGAGCTTATACCATCTCTGATAAGGATATGGTTCACCAAATCGAACCAAAATGAAGGACCGACAAAAAATTGATTTTTTAAAATAGAAACTAAAAATCGAATTGAATTAGAAAAAATTGAATAGCAACTGAACTGATATTTTGGTTCAATTTTGATTTGGCTTGGTTTTAAACCAAAAATTCTTTTATCCTTATTATTATTATTATTATTAAAATCTGAAAAAATAAAAAAAAATCTTTTTCTTTTATCTCTTCCATTTGCCTACTTATTAATTATTTTCAAATTATTAAGTAGGCAATTAAACATTGTCTCCCCAAACATTCAATTTCCCTTTCTATTTCTTTCTTTTCTAATTAATCCAGCTCAAGAAAAAAGAAAAAAAAAAGACAATGATCAATTATAGTATGAACAAAACAACTATGAAAACAAGAAACTATGTGCTTAGCTACTACTACCTCTGTATTTTTCATTTCTTTACATTTTAAAAGGTATGATTTGATTCAAGTTTTGTGTTGATAGTTTGAAAGGTTGGGTTAGGTAATTAAAGTATATTTAGGTTAGTTATAAAATATGATTACTATAGTTTAGTTATATATAAATAATATTGTAATTTACCTAACCCAACCCATCAAGTTATCAACACTAAACTTGAATCTAATCATAACTTTTGAAATATAAAGAAATGAAAAATACGGAGGTAGTACATATTAAAATACAACAGCTCATAGTTGCATTGTGTCGAACATTTGGAGGGCATAAAACATACTTCCAAACTCCCACATAGAGTGCACAGCTTGAATCAAAATCCAAACCTAAAAAGCACTACATAACTAAAAAAGCACTACATTCAGACTAAAAGGAAATCAGAAACTACCAAAAAAAAAAAAGAGAAGCAAATCAGAATGGAAATAAAAAATGAAATGAAAAATTGTAAATCAAAGTCTCAAAGCAAATAAGAAAAGCCATCTATTTGCTTGATCATCACAACTTCCAGTTGAAAAATTGAACAAATCAACACCACCGCCATTGAAAACTTGCGAGTGGAAGTGGTTGACGACAGCTTCTCATGGTCGTCATCGATGATTTGAAGTTCTTTAATAGATAGCTTCTCATTTATCATCGTAGACACCAATTTAAAGATTTTGACTGATTTAGGATGAAAAGTACCTGAAATCCCTAGCTTCCATGTTTGGAGGAGAGATGGCAGTTGAGATGGAGGAGGAGAGAGAGGCAATTGAGTTGGACAAGGAGATGGAAAAGGAGAGGGAGCTGGTGGAATTGGTAAAATGGAGAAAAAAAGAGTGAGAGAGAGAGAGAGAGAGGCAGAAATGAAGGAATGGCTGGAAGAGTTAAAAATTTAGGTTTTTGGAAAATATATACTACATTCGTTCTAAATTAAACGAGAAATTAGGCAAATTGTCGTTCTTAAATAAGTGAGACTCTGGTATTTTTGGTTGAATTAAGATGATTTTACCTTTTATCTTGTAGTGGATGTAATTTGTTTTTAGTGCATGTGGGGTCTATTTTTTATATTAAGTAGATGTGAGTTGTTACTTTTAGAGTAGAATAGGAAGAAAATTATAGAGAAAAATGAGGATAAATAGTAAAAGTCTCAATTATTTTGGAACGGAGGTAGTGTGTGTGTGTGTAGGAAGGTTTGGTTCGGTTCGAAAACTTCCAAAATTGACCACCGAACTGAATATTAGGATTTTTACTATTGTAAAAATCGATAACAGAATCGAACGTTCGGTTAACCGATTTTTTTTTCGGTTCGTTTCAGTTTGGTTATCGGTTTCTAGTTTTTTATGCTTACCCTATTCTTCACACCGAACTGCGAAACTCAAACAAAGAACAAACAATGTAAACCATTGATGCAAACTAAACATTTTTAAAATCCACCAAAACAAGAAATGAAAATGAAGAATGACGTAAAGGCAATCAGATACGTTTTCGTTATGTTTCAAAGGGGATTTTGGTCTGAAACCACTTGAAATGGGTCGTTGTTCCTGCCATCGAAAAATCGAGAGTTGCCGAATTTGTCCGAGATATAAAACTAGCAAATTTAGGGTTATCAAAATGACTGTTCATAAAGTTGTTAGCAACCTAGTTTAGTTTATTGGAAGTTTAAAGTTAGTTTCATTATACATTTGTTAAATGATTGGAAAAAAATATTATTTCAACAATTATTTTTAATTTCATAGCCTTAATAGTCATGAATGGCTCTTTGGATAATAAATTTTCTTTTAAACCCGCATGGTTTTTTGAGACTTTGACCCAAATGATTGGAAGACTTGACCCGGGTCACGTATGTGACAATGTTGGGTAAGTCTCTCAACCGAGATAGCTGCATACAGTTGGTTTCGAATTCAAGACTTTCTTAAACTAATCCAAATCGCTTACCACTTGGATCAATTCCATTAGTAATAAAAGTATATTTTAAATTATTTTAGTTAATAATTTTTTGTGACCATTTTTAAAGAACCCTTTTTTGTTGTCATGTTCTCACCTCGTCTTCTGGGCCATTGATACTTTAAAATGGGCCATTTTTGTAAATAGCACAATTTATAATTTAGATTTAAGTAAGTAGTACATATATTTGGTATGTAGAAAAATAACATAACACTTATGAAAATATTTTTCCTATGAAAAAAATATAAAAATATGTGAAACATATATTAGAAAAAAAATCGAATTTTCTCATATTTTTTTATACATTCTTATAGTTGTTTTCATAGTAAAATAGTAAAACAGTGCGATTTTTATGAGCTAAATAACTTCTTTTTTGAATAAACAAGCTAAATAACTAAATTATATAAATTGTGATATTTACTGCTATAATCACTTTTTAAATTACATAAGTTCACGTGTCATAAATAGAATACGACCTATCTGATTTATATTTATGAGTAGGAGAATCTCATACTTTCGAGTTTTGACTTCCGTCAAGATTTTTTTTAAAAAAATAATATACGGATTTGTATGTGATTTTTTTTTATTAATCACGAAGTGTTCTATACGGATCTTAACTATAGACAGTACCTTTAAGCCATAACCACATCCAAACTAATCCTCGTCTGAGTCGGGTAGATCTCTTTCAGAAAGTAAAAATTTGGCTCCAAATTTTAAATGGTTGCGTATAGGAGGGAGTTTAACCCCAATACCTCAATTTGCAACCCCTAGTTTTCCAAGTTTGTATGTGACTTGTATAATGCCAGATATTCTTGTTTTTATTTTGCAATACCTAAATGTTTATCCCATTTAATATTGTTTCTTCAAAAGTAAAACTTTGAATTTCCTTTATTTTTGTTTAACTGAGACTTTGAATTTCTTTCCATAATGAATAATATATTAGGAGATAGTCTTTTATTTGCCTTCATTCTCTTATTTATTTATACTAAAATTATTCCACTTTGGATCAACATTAAGCATGAACTGGAACTTAAATGATTTATCTATATCGTTCTAAAATTAGAATCTACGTGACTGTTTAAAGTAGATTATCATTCTAAGAAAAACTGATACGAAATAGCTACAAAAATATAAAAGCCAACGAAATGATATGAGTTGGTGATTGCTCACTCTATTTAAAGGATTTATGGTGTACAAGCAAAGGAGTCAAAGAAAACGACACCTTCAAACTATTGGTCACATTACAATGGGATTGCTAAGAGAAGCTCCAATGCAAAATTGGATTTCTTTAATCCACATGTCAAAAAAATAGAAAGAAATTGTCTTCAATGCAAACGTCTATTTTATAGTCAAGTTGACATATCAATAGATATTATCTGGCAGACCCTCTAGAAATAGAAGGTACTAGATAATGTCTAAATTAATACTGTTACGTTATTGGTTTCGTATTAAATTGTGGGCTAAAAAAAAAAAAGAAAATATAGGAGAAAATATGTTGCATTGGAGAGAATTTTTTTTTTAATGTGGATCTCTATAAATAAACGTTTAGCCACATAAGCTACAATAAAGATACTCTAAGCTTTAGTTTTTACCAGAAAAGGAAGTTTGCCTCTCCTAGTTATGTATCCATAATTAGTATTACTGCAACTACCAAGTAAATATAATTTCTTTCCATTTTGTCCATACTTTTTTTTTTAAAATATAAATGTTTGTTAATAATTACTTTTTTTTTTTATTTTTTCTACCAAAAGATAGATTTCATTAAAACCAAACATCGTATTACTCATAGTAAAAAGTACTAAATTCTAATAATAGGACAACAATAATACCGAAATTCCCATACATATAATAAAGGGATAATATCAAAAATAGTCTAGTTTATAAAATAACTTTTAGCCTAATTATCTGGGATGTGCAAAATAACCAAAACCTGCTAACTCGAACTAACCCATTAGGTTTAGGTCAACCCATTAGTGTACGCAAGGTCAGGCTTGGGTTGTCTTTTGGAGAAAAGTCGGGTTGTGTGATAAATCTAGATTGACCTGTTGGATTCATGGGTCAATCTGTGAACCAGTTAGTTAGACTAAAAACATTGTCATTTAGACTACAAATGTAATATAAAAATAAGAAACCCTAATCCAAACTCTCCAATTTTCCTTTCTATCCATCACGCTCACAGCAGCTCTCTCTCTCTCATTCTATCTCTCTCTACCGATCTCTCCTTCAGTAGCCGACAAACGAAAATCCACCACCAAAGACCACTGCACAAACAACCGTCTGCCTCTTTTGTTCATGTTGCACAATAACTCGTTGTTCTTGATTCCGTTGCACAAACAATCATCGCCGATCTCCTCTAATTGCCACAATAGTTGCTTTCCTTCAATTTTTGCATCTTTTTTTTTTTTTTGTGAGCTACTGCTTTTGTGATTTTAGTAATTTTGATTTTCGTTTTCGAAAGAGAGAGAGCTTGATTGTAAAAGTTTCTACTTTGGTTTTTTGACCTTTTTTAAGGAAATATTTTGTTTCTAGCTTTAATTTTTTATTCTAGATGAAATGTTTATTAGTTTGCTTGTGAGATTAAAATAGTCCTATTAGGAAAAGTACTATAATTATTTTGTTCTGGTTCAATTTTGCTTTCGGATTCACTAGAAAATTGCCATTGGAATTGTCATTGCGGTTGGTTTGGATTAACATAGACTTAACTTGATCCGAACCAAGTCAAACCCTGACCGACCCAATTGCTTAATGGGTCGGTATGGTCCATTAAATTCCAAAAACTTTGCAAATGTGGATTGTTGGGTTCGGTTTGGGTTTGACCCAAGCCTGATCCATGTACATTGTTCTTAAAATAGTTATATTTTAAGTTTTAAATCTCAAAAGAGTTATGTTCATTTTATTTATAAATTGTTTGTTATATGCATACAAACTCTTTATATTTCATTTATAACTTAAAATGACTATTTGGAGAATTATTTTTAAAAAATATGATTTTGTTTTTCAGAATGTGTTAAGATTTAGTGAGATATTTATGCCACAACACATACAATAATAAAAGAGAAAAGCCGCAAATTTATAATCAACAATCCTCCAAATCTAGGGTTTCATATGAAGAATATGGGCTATAATGACTAAAGATGACCCACGGTAAATCTTGGCAAAAGCAGAGGTTCGGGAAGCAAAAGTTTGAGTGGAAGGCTCTCCAAAATCATACTTCCTCCGTGTAATATATACAGAAAGTTGACTCTTTTATGTGTTTGATTTCATATTTTAAGATCAAAGGAGATTTACGATTTAGTTAATGATATTTGGTTATAATTACGATTTTATCACTTTAATCTGGTATAATTACTCTCAAGTCACTAACGTTTGATTTTATTAGTCATTTTAGTCACAGCGCCGTTAAATTGTCGTTTTTCCTGAATTGGCCCCCTAAAGTTGACTCAAATTCACATTTTTACCATTTTCATAACTTTAGTGCTTAATTTTGTTACATATTGAATTTTTTCGCAAAAACTCTATTTTCACACTTAATAATTGTAAAATTAAAATATAAAAATTTTAATTACAATATAAAAATATATTAATATTAATAAATACTTAAAATATATTAAAATTTCTTAATTTGATAAAGATAAAGTAAAAAATCATTATTATCAAGTAAATATTTTTTTAAATGACATAAATTTTAAATTATAGGTGGATATTCGAAATAATTATTTTGATTTATATATATAAGTATTTCATAGTTATTTAAAAGAAATAATTATACATATAAATAAAAATAATTATTTAAAAGAAATAATTATAGATATAAATCAAAATAATTTTCTATCATAGAAATAAATCAAAATAATTATTTTTATTTTGATTGTTTCTATTTTTTCTATTTTGACTATTTTACAATGGAAAATGGTAAATGGTGTAAAATTATTTTGATTTATAGCTATAATTATTTTATGATTTTCTATTAAACTTGAACTTAATCAGTCTAAGCTCTGATATTGGCCATCTCCTCTTAGGGTACAAGTCACTTGAATGTGTCATTTTCCATTTTTTAGTTCAAAAAGACATAATTTTTCACATACTTCTATTAGTGTTATTGTCACTTTTTTCACACTACAAACAGATTCAAACTTAAAAATATTACAGATTAAATATTGTGCATTTTTGGATCATACTAGAAGCAATTATATAGCAATTTCCAAATAAAGAAGCAGGATATCTAAACATTGCATGATACTTATATAGCCACTGAATTAATTATGTAAGAATCTAAGTTTTCCAAATTTAAAAACACAGAAGAACATAATTTAGTATAAATTAATTTAGATTTAAATAAAAAATTATGATAATAGCTAAAAGCTACATAGAATAGCCTTTGACAAAATGCTACTTAAATAGTTAATAGTTATATCAAAAGTTATTTTATTGAATACTGCAAAAATAATTTTTAGCGTTTTCTATTTCAAAAGTTGTTGTCAAACATAGCCTGTATTATTATTTTAATGATTAAAAGAAAAGTCCTTAAGAATTTTATGTTCCAAATAATAATAGTAATTTTTTATTTTTATTTTATCAAATTAAGAACTTTTAGTATATTATAAGTCTTTATTAATACTAATATATTTTTACATTACAATTCAAAATTTTTATATTATGATTTTATAATTATTAAGTGTGAAAGTGGAATTTTTGAATTCAAGTTGCAATGAAATTGAGCACTAAATTTGTCAAAAAAAGTAAAATATGAATTTGAGCCAATTTGAGAGGCAATTCAGTAATTTTTTTGATGAAAAATGACAATTTCACGGCATGGTAAGTAAAATATCTAAATGGAGCCAAACGTTAGTGACATGAAGTAATTATGTTAAAATAAAGTGATAAAATCGTAAGTATAGCCAAACAACAGTGAGTAAATTGTAATTATACTAAGATCAATTATTCTCTATTTCAGTATGTGAATTTATTAGTTTCTTTATTTGTATGCCATTTTGTTACTAATTGAAAATGATATGCTATTAGTGAATGATTGATATCAAAATATGAAGTCAAATATATAAAAAAGTCAACTTTTTATATATAAATTGAACAGAGGATTAATTATTATCAATGAAAACTTAATTTATTAGAGTTTTATTTACTTATAATATGAACTTAAAACATAATTATAGCTACTAAAAACATCCATCAAAATGTTCCTAAAAAATATTACTAATAAAAATTCTCTAGTTGAAATCTCTTCTCCCTAATAAAAAGAAAAATAGCCCTTTCATCATACATTACATCATCTTATCCCAAATCAATAAGCGAACACCAATTCCTTTGCTACTATAAATCAAACAAGACTATTACTGCAATAATCCCTGCATCTTATCTTAATGCCTTCTCAAAATATGAAGACTCTTTTCTTCTCCCTCCTAATTGTTTCCACTCTGCTTTCCCTTTCCTTTTCTAAAGAACTCTGCAACCCTCATGACAAGAAAGTCCTTTTCCAAATCAAACAAGACTTCGGCAATCCTTATCTTCTTGCTTCTTGGAGACCAGAAGCCGATTGCTGCACCGGCTGGTACCAAGTCGAATGCGACCCCAATACTCACCGTATAAACTCCCTTACCATATTCGCCGGTCAACTTTCCGGCCAAATCCCACCTTCTGTCGGTGATTTACCTTATCTCAAAACACTAGTATTTCGAAAGCTGTCAAACATTACAGGCCCTATACAACCTGCCATTTCTAAACTCAAGAATCTCAGTTTCCTTCGGCTTGATCATTTAAATCTAACCGGTCCGGTCCCTGACTTTCTTAGCCAACTCAAGAAACTTACATTCTTAGATCTTTCTTTTAACCAACTTTCTGGTTCAATTCCAAGTTCACTTTCTTTATTACCAAATCTTGA
>CATIWJ010401125.1:0-23893 GCA_949640765.1 Croton laevigatus
TATTTTATTGAGATAGTGGGTGTTGTCAAATCATGTTTTTTGGTGGAGTAATTTTATATTATAGTGTAATGATTAGAAGAATAAGGGTATTTTGGGATAAAAGTAGAGAAAATATATTTTTCCTTAATCCACGTGTAAAAGGAATCTTTGCTATATAAATGAAACGGAGGGAGTATATAAATACCCAGATTTAAGTTATTAGAATAAGGCCTTGTAAGTAAAAACGCAATAATTTGAGGGACTGAAATGTTAAAAACACGTGGGAAGTTGCGAGAAACGTAATAATTTGAGGGACTGAAATGTTAAAAATGCATGGGGGCGTTGCGAGAATCGAACTCACGACCTCTCGCACCCGAAGCGAGAATCATACCACTAGACCAAACGCCCAACCTTTGTCGTGGAATCGTATAATTTTTTTATATTTTAAATTATAAAACTGGGTCTTCAAATCGGATCGGTGTTAGGGTTTAAATATTCCACATTTCAAATTGCATATAATTCATCTCTCTCTCTCCTTTCACTGATTCTATTCCAGTTAAAGTTTTCAGATTAATGGCTCAAAACAATGTATGGGTGGCTTGCTTTTTCATATTTGATTTTCTAATTTGGTGCAGCTTTTGTTAATTTGATTGAAAACTATTTCTGATTCTTGATTGGGAATTTATGAGTAGGCTGTTGGTGTTGATAACACATTTAGAAGAAAATTCGACCGAGAAGAATACTTAGAACGAGCTCGTGAGCGTGAGAAGCAGGTTCGTTTCATTGCTTCAGAATTTTAAAAATTTCTGAAATTTATTAATTTATTTTTGTTGATTTTTGGTAGTTAATTGAATTCTATACATTTTTTTTTTTTGTAATTTTTTTTTTCATCGTTTTGCTTGTTAGGATTCTGAAGGGCGGTCGAAATCCAAATGTAAGTGATTGTTTGTTTTTGCGATTTCATTGTTGTTTGAAATAATATTTTTTTATAGTTATGGGTTTGCAGAATTAGGTTTTGACGGTATGTATTTGTGCAGCTAAAGCTCCTCCAGTTCAAAGGAAGCCCTTGAAGCATAGGGATTATGAAGTTGACCTTGAATCTCGATTGGGGAAAACTCAGGTCAGTCCCTCTTTGATTATTAGCTTTTCAACTTGTAATTTTACTGAATTCTTGTAAACATGGTTTGTTTTGATTTGGGTATTGGACTTTGTTAGTTTTTTTCTTTTTTTCTTTTTGGATTGAGATGGTGATAATACTATTGGCACAATTGATTTTTAGTTATTTTGGGAAAATCACTTGTTTTTTTGCTTTGTTTAAATATGTAAGTTAATGAAACTTTGAAACTGTGAATGGTTATCTTGTTCATAATTGATGTCTATTACTACATAGTGTTGTGAGTTATACCGTTGAAACATGATCTGAATGAAGTAAGTTTCTTTATTTGGTTTCCAATTGTGGAGAATCTTTCACGATGAATGTCAACTTGAATTTTTTTTTTTTAAGGGTAATATAGTTTGTTGATGTTTCTGATCCAGTTTGTTAAATTATGCACTTTTGTTCAGCCGTTGAGCAGAAAAATTGCCAAGAGTCCAACTCTAGTTATTTTTCCCAGAGAGAGGAGGCTGAGTAGGAAAATTGTGGAAAATTTTAATTTGTTAATAATGGAAAAACCACATTATGAAGCATAGTAATTAGTAATAGATTCTCACTTTTCATATAAAAAAAAAGAAGATGCTCATTTATCTGGAAGTGGAAGGTGGCTGTTTGGCATAAGACCATGGAACTAAGGATCACAAATATGAAGGGAAAAATGTTTTAATGGTTCTTATGGGTCGTTGGTTTAAAGTCACTTTATTAGAGGCTCATCATAATTTGTAGAAAACGCTATTGTTAACTATCTCTTATATAGTAGTAAAGTGATAGTGTAGGAAGACTTGTCTAAGGGATCAAATATGGAGGAAGTAGACAGGTATAGATGGTCAAAATAACCCCTTGCTGTTTAAAGACCTACATAAAGCTACATGCAAATTTTGTGCATTTTAAGTAGTATGTCAGCTCAGTGACTATTTTACTTACACTGGCATGCAAGAATACTATGAGAATGCATGGCCTCTCATTTCTGGTTTCTGGGTTTTTTCCCAGCTGCATGATTTGTTCTATAATTTATATAGGGTTGGGTGAGGGGTAATCAGGTTTCATATGTTGTATCATAGCATAAAACATTTTTGTTCTGTTTAACACAATGACTTCTCAAACATTTCCATTGGCATATGCTTATATTGAATGGTTGTTAAGATGTAAAGTTGTTTCAATTCTAGCATTGATTATCATGGAGCTAAAGTCTTTAACCATTT
Source organism: Croton laevigatus (assembly GCA_949640765.1). Taxonomy (NCBI): domain Eukaryota; kingdom Viridiplantae; phylum Streptophyta; class Magnoliopsida; order Malpighiales; family Euphorbiaceae; genus Croton; species Croton laevigatus. The sequence continues at coordinate 2,335 of CATIWJ010401125.1, forward strand.
TATAACTCAGTTTATTTGCTCTTTCTCATTCTTAGATTTTTTTTCCCGTTTCAGGTCGTCACTCCTATAGCACCTTTAAGCCAGCAGGTATGTTGTTACCATGTTACTTCCTTACTTCAATTTGTTCTCATATAATTCCTGGGAGTAGTGCTGTTCAAAACTGAATGTATTAGGTGGCTAAGTTTATAGTTCTTGAAATCCCGACAGCACTATTCACAGAAAGCTGAATAACACAAGTCAAAACAAATTTGGTGTAGAGGCAAGTGTGTATAGTTTGTTTGACTTAAGAATCTGGATTTAGGCTGCAACTGTTGGCTAGAATGCTCTGTGGTTATAGTTAGTAGCTACAATTCCCCTAGTTTAGCTTTCTGCTGTGCAGCAAACGGACATATAATGACTTTTCACTAGTTTTTTTTTTTTTAATATTTATACCTTGGTTAATTGTTTCTGATTCCTTTCTTTTTCAGGCTGGTTACTACTGTTCAGTATGTGAATGTGTTGTGAAGGATTCTGCTAACTATTTAGATCATATCAATGGAAAGAAACGTGAGTGTTTATCCCTGTATTTACTATCAAATTTAGGTTTCAGTATGTGTGTGCACTATTCATTGATCTGATGGTACTCCAAATCTTCTCCTTCAGATCAAAGAGCTTTGGGAATGTCCATGCGTGTGGAGCGAGCATCTCTTGAACAGGTACATACTTGAAGTGGTGATATGAAATCCTTGTCCTCATCCTACTCACTCATTCTGAATTTTTTCAATTGCCTAGTTGTACTTCACAATATCGCTTGCCTCTTGATGTATTGGAAGATGACAATACCTAGAGTTTTATTTTCGGTTATCTCAACAATTATTTTATGACCATTGCATATATTTATATTCTCTTCATAAAATCATGCAGGTCCAACAACGATTTGAAGTTCTAAAGAAAAGGAAAAGTCCTGGCAGCTTCACAGAGCAAGGTACAAATATTGAAATGGAGATATTAGATTCCTCAGATCTTAGTTAAATGATCTTAAACAGCATGTTTTACATGTTAACGCATTCCTTTCTTTCTTCTCAGATCTTGATGAAAGGCTTATGAAACAGCAACAAGAAGAGGAGGAAAGGAAGCGTCAGCGTCGGGAAAGGAAAAAAGAGAAAAAGGTTAGTCGCATCGAAACAATGTCCAATCTTATGTCTGCAGGATGCAAAGAGGGAGTTTGTTCATTTGTACATTTATCTTTCATTCTTTTCCTAGTAGTTATTTCTCCTGTAAACGGACTCTACATTATGCTAAATAATGGTTTATTTCGCTCCATTTCTGGGTACAGAAAGAGAAGGCAGCGGAAGAGGAAGAAGCCGACATTGATCCTGATGTTGCTGCTATGATGGGATTTGGCGGTTTTCGATCATCCAAGAAGTAAATCCTACAATTTGACAGCCCTTTCCACAGTAAAATTCAGCAAATGTGCTTTTAGCCCTGTAATCTTTTCATACCTTTTGGTGCTTCAACATTCAAAGGTCCTCGGGGAGCACAACTTGAAACTTTTGCTGCAGGAAGTGTAAAATTTAATGCTGTTTACCTGTTGAAGATTAATGGAGAAGTTGCAGAATTATTGATACTGATTGTAACTAATATGTACATGTATATTCCCTTTAGAGGGATTACATTCGGTTTCAGAGAATTAAACATTAGTCCCTCAATTTTTTAAGGGAAAAATACTGTTTTGTCCTTATATTTTTAGAAATTGAACTATTTTGTTCCTATATTTTACATAATAGTTTGTTTTGTTTTCGTATTTTAGAAAAATTATACTATTTTGTCTTTCCTCTCTGAAAATGATGATGGAAATTAATATGTCTCATCTGAATTATTTATTTACCCTAATTACAAATATGACTTTAATTTTGATTAAAACAATATTTATTTTTTGAAATAGCTGAAAAATAATCGGGTAATTGAACAAATTTTTTAGATTTTTTGGGTAAATATGTGTTGTTTCTAGGGGTGGGCATGGAGCAGGGATTTCCCATTCCCTATTGGTTTCAGAAAATTAAATATTAGTCCCTCAATTTTTTAAGGGAAAAATACTGCTTTGTTCTTATATTTTTCGAAATTGAACTATTTTGTTCCTGTATTTTACATAATAGTTTGTTTTGTTCTCGTATTTTAGAAAAATTATACTATTTTATCTTTCCTCTCTAAAAATGATGATGGAAATTAATATATCTCATTTGAATTATTTATTTACCCTAATTACAAATATGACTTTAATTTTGATTAAAACAATATTTATTTTTTGAAATAGCTGATTGGCAATTGAACAAATTTTTTAGATTTTTTGGGTAAATATGTGTTGTTTCTAGGGATGGGCATGGAGCGGGGATTTCCCATTCCCTGTTGGAACCCGACCTAAATAGAGAGGGGAATTTTTATTATTTTTCCCCATGAGGTCGGGAACGGGGCAAGAATTTCTCCCATTAGCGAAAATAGGGTGAAGATAGATTTTATACTCTCCGTCATGTGGGGATTCGCATCTCCGATTCCGTGGAGAGCCCAATTGCCGATTCTGTGGGGACATGCTAATATATAATATTTTAATATATTATAATAGTAAATGAATTAAAATAATATTATAATAATTGATATAGTGAATACTTTAAAAAAAATTAATTTTTTTAATTTATTTACAGTATATAAATTAAAAGTATTATTTTTATATTTTGTAATCTAATAATTAATTAAAATTAAAATTAACAATTTTTTAAAATTTGAAATGAGGATTGAGGAACTCCATAAAAATGAAGATCTCCACAGGGATGGGGATGAGAAAAAAAATTATTCCCATGAATGAGACAGGGATAGGGAAAAAATTATATATGTGGGGAGGGGATGGGAAATGTATCCCCTGTCTCCACCTCGCTTTATGCACATCCTTAGTTGTTTCAGTCAAAATTAATGTCATATTTATAATCAATGCAAAAAAAAAAAAAAAAAAGGATTCAGATAAGACATTATTTATTGATTTTTTTTTTATCATTTGAACAAAATAGTATAACTTTTCTAAAACACAAAAATAAAATAGACTATTATATAAAATATACAGATAAATTAGTTAAAAAAAATATAAAAACAAAATAGCATTTTTACATTTCTTAATAAGTGTTCAATTTGTTGGAAAGTACAAGAAACTTAACCATTCAGCCCTCAATTTCTTAGCCTACAATACAATATTGTTACTTGAATTGCATACTTAAATTGAAAAATCAAAGATAAGATGATGCCAAAATCAAAATTTCATAATAAATGAAATTTTAACATTAGGATAATTTAGCTAAATGTACATTAAAAGAAAGCTGTTTAAATAGATTTTTTAAATATGTAAAATTTAAGTGGGATTTTGGTTTGCTTAAAAATATTTTTTAAGCACTTTTCAACTTAAAAATAAGTTCTTTATCTGTTTATTTGAACTTACTTTTAAGCTTTGTTTTAACTGTTTTTATAAAAGAAAGGCAAAATACTTCTTATTTAATTTATAATTATTTTTTAAAATATTCTAAAACATATAAATGTTTTTTAAAAGAAAAAAAACCGGAGAAAATCACAATGTGAACTCCCGCCAAAATCTAAAGCCAACCCATCTACGAAATGAGCAGAACTTGCAGGGAAATTGAGCGCAAGATCTTGACTTTTCTTCACGGCCACAATACCAGAACCCAGCTTAAACAAATCCACGCTCATTTTCTTCGCCATGGTCTTCACAAATTCAACCATATCCTTGCGCATTTCGTTTCTGTTTGTGGGTATCAGAACAAGATGGGTTATGCAAACCGCATTTTTTCACAATTCCAAAATCCCAATATATTACTCTACAATGCAATGATTAAAGGGTACTCTGTTTGTGGACCTTTTGAAGAGTCAATAAGTTTGTTTTCAGCAATGAGAAATCAAGGCATTTGGCCTGATGAATATACGGTTGTGCCTTTGCTCAAGGCGAGTTCTAATCTTTTAAACCTTAGAATTGGCCAGTGTGTTCATAAGGATGTTATTGTTTCTGGGTTTCAGTTTTGCAGCTCAATACGAGTTGGGGTTGTTGAGTTTTATGCTTCTTGTGGGGCTATGAAGGATGCTAGGAACGTGTTCGATGAAATGTCTGAGAGGGATGTGATTGTTTGGAATTTGATGATAAATGGATACTGTAAAAGTGGAAATGTTGATATGGGTCTTTATCTGTTCAGGCAGATGAGTGAACGGAGTGTTGTCTCGTGGAATACAATGATTTCATGCTTGGCGCAAAGTGGTCGAGACAGCGAAGCTTTGGGGATTGTTAATGAAATGCAAGATCAAGGTGTTAAGCCAGATGAGGTAACTTTGGTCATAGTTTTGCCTATTTGTGCACGTTCAGGAGCTATTGATGTGGGGCAATGGATTCAGTCATATGCTGAGTCAAGTGGGCTTTTTCAAAATTTTGTGTCCGTAGGCAATGCATTGGTAGATTTTTACAGTAAATGTGGCATCTTGGAGACATCTAAAAAAGTGTTCAATGAGATGCCTCGAAAGAATGTGATTTCATGGAATACAATTATCTCGGCTATGGCGTTGAACGGGAAGGGTGAATTTGGGGTAGAATTGTTTGAGGAGATGATAACCACAGGCGAAATGAGCCCTAATGATGCAACATTTGTAGCAGTTTTATCTTGTTGTGCTCATGCAGGGTTAGCAGAAAGGGGGAGGAATTTGTTTGCTTCAATGTCTTTGACTCACCAAATTGAGCCAAAACTTGAGCATTACGGATGCATGGTTGATCTTCTTGGACGATGCGGATGTATCAAGGAGGCCTATGATATGATCAAAAGGATGCATGACAAGCCAAATGCTTCTCTATGGGGAGCGTTGCTTAGTGCTTGCCGTACTCATGGTGACATGGAATTTGCGCAACTTGCCTTAGAAGAGTTGACTATTATAGAACCATCGAATTCTGGTACTTATGTGCTTTTATCGAATATGTACGCAGAAGAAGAGAAATGGGACAAAGTTGAGAAGATGAGAGCATTAATGAAGGAGAGGAGCATCAAGAAAGCGCTGGGGCAGAGTGCAATCGGATAAAATGTTTTCAAAACACATGATTATATTGTGATGGAAGTGACAATGAAAAATGGCAAGGGCATGATTTTGGTTCAACAGTAATAGATGATTGGGATATTAAATCATAAATCTTTAGTTTCTTCCAACAAAAACAATGTGACAAGAGGTCATTCGAAATGAATGTTATAATCCCATATCTACTTCTGTTTAGGATAGCAGGTAATGTTGATCAAACGGCCATGGATTATCAGGTGAATTCTGCTGCAAATCAGGATATTCATGGCAACGATAACGGCACTGCAAATCAAAGAAATGCTGCTAATGTACCGATTGAGGTATATTATACGACTTAGCAGGGACAAAAGCATAGTCTATGCACTATAGAAAGAGGTGCATTTAGAAATTGAGGATTTGGATATCCATCTTGAATAACTTATAGATATTACAGGTATTTTTTATGTTAGTTCAGGGTTTGTTTCCAAAAATGTAGGTTTCAGTAAGAACAACTGAATCATGATCATATGGGGTGGATAGATCTTGTTAACAACTTGAATTACATTAATGTTCTTAATGATCAACGACGATGATGATGGTAATGACAACGAGAATCAGTAGCATTTTTGGAACTGAATCGAATCTTAATAAATATCATATTGTTGAGTTTACTTGTGTATTTTGATCAACTAGTTGTAAATTGTAATTTGTTCTATGTAATAAATTTCACATTATAAGATAATTTTGACTTACTGGCACATAAAATTAACCTTTTTTTGGTCAAATGGGTGATCAAAAGAGTAGCAATGGATAAAAAGTTTCTACAATATCATTAAATTATTATTATTATTATTATTATTTACATAAGCATTTACATTCGCATTCAAGGAGGAGAGTTTTTGTTGCGAGATATGGAGCTTGAACCTAGGTGGTTTGTCTCCACATCCAATGTCTTCTCCAATCTACGCTACCCTACCCATATCAATTCCAGAAGTTACTAATACAATACAAGTGAAAGCAAAGAAGGAAGCCAAGGAAGTAAAGCAATAATATGCAAACCCTTGCTTGTTCCACCAACCAAATATCTTGCCACATTGAAATTTCCTATACACCACAAACATTTCAACCATTAAATAATGGAGAATTACCAAAAAAAATCTAGAAAGTAGATGTAAGAGATAAAAGGGCATGCTCTGTAAAATTAGTTATTTTAATAGTAATTAAGTGTAACCTTGACCTTGATAAAATGCAACCTTATTAAGTGGGTGTTTGGTCAGGCTTAAAAGGAGTTCTAAAAACTTTTTAGATTAAAAATCATTTATTTACATGTTTGTTTGTACTTTTTTTTTAGCTTTTAAGCTGTTTTAACAAAAGCGAAAAATTGTTTTAAAAGTGATTTGAAAAAGCTGAAAGGAGAAAAAGCATAAATCTACGCAAACACCTTGAATTGGAAAAAAAAAAAAAAATAGCATTTAGTATTTTGACCGATTAAAATATCAAAAACTACTTAAAACAAAAATATGTTGCCAAAAACCGTCAAAATCTATAGGGAGAGAAGACAATTGATACCTCTAAGGTTGGTGTTAGAGCAACCAGCATTAAGTGCAAATTCAATATCTCTTACAGTAGCTTTATTATCGAATAGAAAATTAGACAAATAATTGTTAATACAAGAAAGGACTTTTTTTGTCTCGGTCAAGCACGGTCCATCACAGAAAAGGTCAGTTGCTTCTGGTGGAACATTAAGATTTCCACTTTCTGTTAATCTGTAGGTTTCATTGCAGCCACTGTAAATCTGCATAAAACAAAGCCAAAATAAAGAAACATATGAAGAACAAGAATCAAACAAGTAATTATTAAGGCCTTTTTCATCTTTTACAGAATCATAATTAACCTTTTTATTAAAACAGAGCAAAGCATTTTCAACTATTTCTCCTGGTGAATCCTCTGCATATCCTGCTAATCATAGCGCCAAAAAAAAAAGACAAAAATGTCAAAACTCAAAAAGCTATGTTATAGCTTCTGAGACATTTTTTAACTAATTATATAGCGTTTTATAAAAAAATAACCCCTTTAACTTATAGCTTTTTGTAAACAACTAAAAGTTCATCAAACAAACAACTGGATCTATTACAAATTGGTGGTTCCTCTAACCTTATCAAAATCTGCTATGGAAATAAAGAAATTAGACCATTATTACAAGCATATTTGATGACCTGAGTAAAAGCACAAGTCGAACATAGAAATTACAGAGAAGATGAAGATGAATTTCTGTATTGATGAAGCTGAAATTGCCATTTCTATTATTATCTTTATGGGTATTATATATTTGGTCTCCTTTGATTTCAGGTTTGGCAAGAATATATAGGAAGAGTTAGTTGGAAATTAGATCCATATAGAGGACTAAAACAGACGATTCTAGGAATTAGGAAAGTGGGCCACCTACTTAAATTGATAATATAATCAAATTAACCATAATAATACAGAACAAAAAGATGTAATCTTTGCGATTCCATAACCATGGGGAAGAACAAAATATACAACTTTAGTAAGATATAGACTCAAAACAACTGAAATTCTTTCAACATTGATTCTATAACACATGTTCAAACGCAATCCAGCAGTATCACACATCATTTTGTGCTTATCAACTAAACAGAACAGAATATGAACTTCCTATACCTCACCACTAATTGATGTACTGTGATAACCACTTGAAACCTTCACCATAGCCCATCTTTCGAACAATGCTGCACATGAAAACCTCCATGGGACGAACATTCGTGTCTCCCAAATTCACTTTCCCCTTACCGGTGGTGAAGTTGGAGAGACCGAGATGGAAACGCAACTCATCTTCTGAAGCAGCGTATGCTATATCAATTTTGTTGCCCAAAATGAGGAATGGAACGCTGGCCAAGGCTTCATCGGAAAGAAGAGCATCAAGTTCTTTCTTTGATTCAGCAAATCTTTCCTTGTCAAATGCATCCACCAGGTAAACAACTGCATCAACCTTGAAAATGGAAGGACTTTTGTTAGAAAAATTCAGACCCAATAAAGGACCAAATCAAATTATCCAAAAAGGCCAGAAAGCAACAATGTCTGGCAAGCTACTATCAAAACACTTTCAAAGATTGAAAGCGATATCAGCGAACTTCCATATTATTCTTTGCCTCCCATGAATCAGATGATCACAAAAGAAGATCATCTGGGATTATGAAGGCAATGTCACTAACCATCATCTAAAATTGCTAACATTTCAGCACTTGAAATATCCAAGAATGATGAGAAACATATGCCACCTGTGGGAAAAAGAATCACACATTTTGTTTCACAAGCTAGAAAAGCAAATTTCAGCAATAGTTCTCCAAAAACAAACCCCTAAATCAAAATTGAACTAGCCAAATTTGAGCAAATCATCATCAAATCATACAGTTGTTACTTCAAATGAAGAGCGCATGTACAAAAAATTAATATTGAAACCACAAATATACCCATATAAGCAAAATCCAACAGTCAATTAAATGAGACAAACCTTAGCATAGTAATCTTTCCAAACTCTTCGAGCAATCTGATGACCTCCCAAATCAAAAGCCTTAAACTTGATTTTCCCAATACTCAACTCCTCTGATGTAGGATACTGTGTAGGCTGATGTTGAACTAATCTCTGCAACAAAAACCCATATCAAATATATACTAACATTCAACAAAATCCCATCAAATTTTTCTACAAATAACCAAAAATTTATAAAACAAAAAATAAAGTTCTAATCTTCTTCGTTTTTCTGCCAAACCCAGAAGACCAATTACACAACTGAACAAGCAAAAATGAAGTACCTCATCTTTCAACATATGAAGCAGCGTCGTTTTACCGGCATTATCAAGGCCAAGGAACAATATCTTGGCTTCCTTTTGCCACAATCCAAGTGAAGCAAGAACTCCATAAAACCAATCAACCAAAAACATGATTTTTAACTAACAAAAACCAGAAAAGAATCCCAAAAAAAAAAATCTAGAGAGGAAAAAAAAGTAGAAACTTGGAACCATAAAGCAAAAACCTAGAGAGAGAAAGATTATGATAGTAATATATTTATAATTTATTCGTAACCTATATGAACAAATGATTTGTGTGTATAGTAGATTGGTGTGAGTGGGAGGTGTCAAATTTTGACTAGTTAAATTATTTGTAGTGGGTCGGGTTTTCGGGTTAATTATTTTGACCAATCAGAGGCTAAGCATTGGGGTTGTTTGCGTCATTGGATGAATAATAGCCGTCGACTGAGGTATGAACGGTGTTGATCAGCTTATGTGGATTTTCGGGTGGGGGTTTGGTAGGAAAGTAATTAATGGGTTGTATCCTTTTTACTTTATCTGATGAGCTTTCAAAAGAAACGCATTTTCCTTTGGGTATTACTAGACGAAATGTATAAATTAACACATCATATTCACATAAATTTACAAATAAGCCCTCGATTTTTTACCGTGAATAAACATCTAAATTAACAAATATGTCATTTGGTAATTCGAAAAGTAAATTATGGCAAAAAAAAAAAAAGTCGAAAAGTAAACACTTGGAATTAAATAGAGGTGGCCACCATTCGACTTTGTCTTGTTCCGGGTTGTGAATCCCGGTTCACAATTCATCGAACTATTGCACCTTGAACCGAATTGTGGTCAAAAGGTTAAAAAAAGTTCGTGAACTAGAAGTTGAAGGTTGGTTAACAGTTCAAAATGCCACTCGGTTCATGAACGGTTCTAGCTATTTGACTCTTCAATTCATGGTCGAATTCGGGGATTAAGCATCTGGTCTCTGCGGTTCAAACCCTCAATTTAATGGTTTGGCCACTCGGATTAGACAGTTGTTTGAGTGGTTTTGTCAACAATTCTAAATCAAGATATGGTTATAATCAAGGAAATGTTGAACCTTGAACTGGTTCATAGAGTCACAATTCGATTCTAGTTCATTACATTTATTGTTTTGATAGATCGGATTGAAATGTTTACAAATTGATGGTTTAAATTAGCCTAGATGACTTCTAAAATTATATGAAAAGAGGAGTTGCCAGAAAATAGGGGTCGTCGTTGGATTATGTCGCCGGTCTATCACCAAAAAAAGCACGAGGCACCGGAAACCTAAAGTATGTCCACTAGATACCCCATGTATATATATACCCAACAAGTGGCATTTTTTTAGCTTTTTTACAATTTGGTAGCCTAAAAAGATCTAAATGCCCTATTTTTCATTATTTTACTCAAAATTTCTCTTTTGCCAATTATTTTAGTTCTTGTGATTGAAACTGTAACAACCGCTAGGAATTATTGTATGAAACTGAAAAGGGAAGGAGGAGGTGGTGGTGGAGGGTACCTGCAAATTCGTCCATCCATATGTCATTCCCAGTAGCTCTCCAAATCCCAGAGGAGATTTGCTGGCAAAACACAAGTTATCATCACTCTCAAAATGCATCCACCACTTTTGTTAGCTACGGCCAAAAGGCCTTTTGATAGGAAAAAGAAGAGCTAAATCAAACAAGAATAATAGATATTGGAAAAAGTATAAAGTCCAAAGTCGTAATATTATATAATTAACTACTTAGTTCTTATATATATATTTTTTAAAATGGATTGATTAATCCCTCAAATATTATTTTTTCACACAATTTAATTATTTTGTTAAATTTACCATTAATTTACAAAGAGAAGACACAACTAGTGCTATAAAAAATTATTTTAAAATGTTTAAAATTTTACATAATTAACTATTTAGTCCTTAGATTTAGCAAAATGAACTACTTATGATGTTTCAACAACAATTCTTACAAAAAGATTAAATAGTGTAACATAATAATTATATTTGAAGAACGTAATTCTAAAATAACAAGAATTAAGTGGCAAATTATGTAAAATCTCGAGGACTTTTTAGTACTTATGCCAATGCCATAGATATTTCCATTGTAGGTCCATTAGACAAAAAACAGTTTGTAAATAGGAAAAGTAGAATTACATGATCAAGAATTTAGATACATGCATGATTTTGATTTTTTTTTTTTTTTTTTTTCGACTCGCATGGTAGATTGTCTATACTTTCGATATCAATTTCAGTGAATTGCAGTTTACAAAAATTAACTCTGTGTTATAAATTTCACATGATTATAAATTTAACGGTATCAATTATTTTAAGTTATTACACAACCCCTGCACAATCACTACTACTACAATTAGAGCAAATTTTTCCCATTCAAACAGTTAATGACCTGATGCCAAAAAAATGGCGAGTAAAATGGGCAAAATGCAAATTCTCTACAAGCACAAAACCCTGAGAGACGCAAGGCTGTATCTTTTACATTGGAAAACTTCATAACCTTCTTCATCCGGATGAACTTTTCCTTGCAGCATAGACTCGGTAAGCTGCCAACCCGACAATGGCAACCGCAGCTCCAACTACAATAGTTGAACACAAGATGAATATCATCACGACTGAACAAAGATATACAAACTAAGCAAAGGAGAGTAAATCATCTAAAACCCAATAATTAAGAGCCTTTAGGGGATTGGCAGCTGATTATACTAGAGGCTTGAAAGATAGAACATACCTGAAACAAACATAAGAGAGCGATTGTTGAGTCGATAGTATTGCTTACGACTTCTCCCTGCTTCTGTTTCAGGAATGCTCAAATGAGGGTGTTCTGCAGCGTTAACAATTCTGCGGAATATATTGTTAGTATCGCCCATCTTTGAACTAATGGGAATAGGTGCCTCTATTCCCATATCCTGAGTAACCTACAGAATCGGCACATCAGATAAAGGGGTGTGAGAAAACTAATCAATAAGTGTTCTTAAGGACATGGTTGCCTAAAAAGCAAACCATCCAAACAAATTGCTACTATAATAGCATCGAAGATCAAACAGCAGTAAACCATTTTTCAATCTAATATGCACACACAAGAAAAAATCCGTCAAAAGGTTGACAAAAGCTTTGGACCCAGTTCAATGAAACAATAGGATCAATACCCTTGTAGATTCTTGGATTGCCATTTGAAAAGGATTTAGATCATCTTTAGCAGCAACAATTAGGCAGGGCACCTCAAAACCAGTATCCTCACCATGACCAGCAACTTCCACAAGCAATTCAGTTGCTCGCCTCCATGAGAACTCATCAGAGCTGCAACAGTAGACAATGTCCTTAAATATGTTGAACTAGTACTTAGGACCAAACAACTAGCTATAGAATCTCTCAACATCTTCATATTAACATATGTAGGTTACTTACAAGCCTACTCATGGAAAGTTATTTAATTATTGCTGCCTTGCAGCATACTCAGGATGTATCAACTTGCAGTCCTCAGATTACACCTCAAGAATGTATCAGTAATAGTACTAAGCAAAAAGTTTTAACATCTTAGGACTGAATGAAAATCACTGACACTTATTTTATGACTAAATGCAACCAGTTATTTACTCTTACCTGTCATGAACAAAAATTGCTACGTCACATGGTGCCAAAGAGTCCTTATCGGACAGCAATGTCTTAACTCCATCTTCAGGAACCTCTCTCAAAATAAGGGTTTTCTTAATTCCCTGCAAACATAACAAATTTTCCAGCTTCAGCAGGAAAGCAGAATGAGGCATACTTGAATTTCAAAACCAGACGATACAGGTATGAGAAGAAGAGAGGAGGGCATGGTGAATGTGAATGATATAAATCCAACCACAATATGAAAATTAATCCCTTCAGCCCTCCCCGAGAACTCTCAAAATACAAAGGATAAACGACAACGATATATGGCCACTTGATGCACAGAATCAACAGCACTCACTCCAGGTAGATCGACAATGTTCACTGCATAATTGTCCTCTTTAGTTGAAGATGATGCTTCAGAAAATTTCCTGCATAATTTGATAATTGAAAACTCATCACGGAAAAGAATGTAAACTCAATGACCAAATACAAATAGGGCAGAAAATAAACCTTCCAATAAAGGAATTCAATAGGGCAGACTTCCCAGAATTCTTGGGTCCAAATACAAAACACTGGAAAACATTTCTTTCTGATTGTTGCTTCTTGCGATCTATACGCCTTTTCCTTGTTACACAGACAGCACTAGAAGGATCACTAGGGTATGCAAGGTATATCAGATTCTCCACAGCACGAGATGGATCTATGCGTGTCATCAAAGTCCACTGGGAAAGAAATTTTACTTGGTATACAGGCATTGCAAGAGAAGAAGGTATAATAAAGGCTCAAATTTGCTCATAATGAGTAAATTAGCATGAGAAATCATTTTAGGAAAAGAGAGAGACGAGATAGATTATTATAGTAATACCTCTGACAAAAATGCATAAAGTGACAGCCCACCCAAAGCAGTTTTCTCTACTGCATCCTTATATGGAGGTTCATCCCAAGGGCTGAAGTTGATGACGCAACACAAGTGTCAAATATAACATAAAGAATATTCAGATTGTCATAATAAATAACATGTACGTGTTCTGATCAGGACAGAAAATAACCACTTCAAATGCAACATCAACTGTCAAGGCCAGCTTATCAAAATAACTATAAAAAATACCAAACAATCTTGCACAAACAGTTCATCAGATTCATTGGAGATGGTGGAGAATAACTTCCAGCAAAACAACTCAACCTCTTCATCATTTTCACAGGATGACCGATGACATCTCAAGGAAGTTAATGCAAAAGCAAGAAAACACTAGAATAATTAGAATTTGATGACAAAATGAAAAGCTACAATACCTTTCTGGCGCAGTAGAAAATATATCCTCAAGTTCATCAGGTCTCAGGTTATTATCCTGTCAGAAAAATATAATATATGCTTTAGAGAATTCATAAATTCTCTAATTATTGAAACTCCAGAGATGAAATTGAGGAGATCAAAAAATCAAATTAAAAATACAGTCAAAGTAGTTACTGCTCAGCAAATAAAAGATAGAAACATACACTGTCACTGTTGAACAATTTGTAGATTCCCCTCAAGAACTCAATAGTTTCATCCGTGAGCTCCACACTCTACAACAAATGACAACAAAATAAGCAATTTAAACAAACATAGGAAAGGCACAATAGTACCATGGAGACCAAGCAAATCTAATTTTTAAAGATGATAAACATATCAAAATCCATGCATATCAATAATTAAAATGGTAACTATGAGAAATCATATCTCAAGCTGCAGCCCAGGTACAAATTGTAATTATGATGTATATATAATAGAGTCATTGTAATACCAAAGCACACCTTATTGAGAACTTACCTGATCAGGAGCTCGTTTAGATGTTGGAATTAGTTCCTCAGCTAGTTTGATGTCATTATTGTATCCAAATTTCCTCAAAACAGTCCATGTTGTCTCAAGATGTCTTGTTTCTGTGAAAAATGCATGGAGAAACAGAAATCCGGTCAAAGTAAGACCACGTTCATTGACTCCTCCATCAGCGACTCCTCCTCCGGGTAGTTTCTTTTCCATAAACCTTTTGAGACCCACAATTTCAGAAGGTTGCAATGGAGCATTGAAACATTTGACCTGATGAGAAACGTAAAATTAGACACTAAACAAATCTAAGACAAACTAGTTTCAGAAATATTCAACCCCAACCAATTACTACATGCCCAGAACCAAGACTTTGTTTTATCTTGGCGAGAAGTAATGTCCTAGTCCATAATAAGACCAGTGGAAAGCTGCTTCAACCGCAAAGATAAAAAGGTAGTTTCACATTAATTTAGCGTACCAGCTCTGCACCGTTAAGGGAAAGTGGGAGGAGCAGAATGACTCTTTGGCTTCTGATACAAAGTACAAAGGAAAGGCAAGATAATACGATTCTAGATGAAAGTATCATTCTCAATCACATTTGCTGATCTCATAAGCGTGGATTTTTCTTCTTCTTTCTTTTTACAGTTCTACTGCTCTTATTTTGAGAAAGTCAGTTCTCATTACTTAATGGGCCAATGATCACATGAACTATATTTTGCAATACTCTAAATCACCTGCATTTTCTGCACCTCTGCTCAGCAGTAGGGTGAAAGTTTATTCTCATAATTAGAGCCTAAATAAGACAATCTCGGGATTTAAGCTACTTCTGAGTAGTGTTAAGGCATAACAAAAATATGGCGAGGGAGAAGAAGAAGAAAAGAAACACAAAAAGACAACAAATTGAGGGATGGAAATATGCACCTGAAACTCATTTAATTCTGCATCGCTGAGAGCACCATCTCTGTCAAGATCGCAAAGGATAAATACACGCTTCAGGGCTCTTACACACCTTGGCTTCAAAGTTCGTGATTCCTTATCAAATAAAGGCCCAGTTGGGTGAAGTACGGCTTTTTGTGCATAGTAGAAGACCTCAGGGATCTGCAAGAAGGAAATAAAAATCTCACAATTATATGTTAATCACAGAACACCAAAGCAGGGGCTTAAATGCCCAAAACTGGAGCATTTGCTAATTAACCATCAGCTCTCAGAAATTAAATCACATCACTGTCATCATTAGTTAGTAACTGAATTCATTCACAAAGAGGCAGAAAACCAGTATCAAAACAAGTAGCAAGCTACGAAGAACAGAAAGTATGCTAGGAGTTAGTACTGAATTGAGAAGTGTTAAATTCAAATTACTCAAGGATTCAAGCTTATCTACTAACTATAAGCAATTCCTCGCGAATAAAAGCAACAAAGGAAGAAGAAATACCTGGATATGCTTATGTGCGGAACACTCAATGCAAGTATCAATTTCCCAAAACTGTTGCAGTATTGTTGACATCACTCTCTCCATCCCTACCAGCTGTTTCTCATCTCTCAAGTCCAGCTTGCAACCCACTACTATGACCGGCACCCTTACCTGCTCATTATTTAAGTTTACTCATCAGAATACAAGTATAAAATGAGACACCATCAGAACTACAGAACCAATATAGATTCCAGAAAAATGCCACTAATTAGTCTTTGTAATCAATTGATGATATCAAATTGAAATTTAATACCAGAAATTCTCTCAGATCATATTTCCAATGAATAAATCTTAATAAAAAATATATGAAAGAAATAATGTAGAAACCTCCAATCGACGAAGTTGTGGCAGCCAGAAGATACTCAATCGATCAAGAGTCTCCGGATTATCAAATGCGTAAGTAAGAACAACAGCATCAGCTCGCTTAAGCTCTTCAGCTACTTTAGCAGAATCCTTTTCTCTAAACTCAAATAAAAATCAACGAAACGACTCATTACCGAAACAAAACAACACTAGACAGTTCAAATTTGTTAAATGAGCTTGAAGATAAATAAACTTAGAAGAAAAAAAAAAAAAGATAATAATGAAAAGTTACCTAGAGGAAGTATCGATAATAGTAACAGGAATACGATCAGGATAGAAGTCTTCAGGCAGTCTAATAGGCAGCAAAACCGGCGGAACATTCATCGGAAAATTATCAACGGCAACTGCTGCGGCGGTTATCAAGCTGGTTTTTCCGGTACCACGGTCACCAGCTACTACAATACGAACTCCAGTCTTACCACCACCAGGGCTAGCAGTTCTAGTTGCAACTCCCGCCATGTAAATTACGAATTAAAAAATCACTGAAAAATAAAATCCCACGCTAAATGGAAACCTGAAAAGTGTAAAGAACGTTTTGAATCTTTCAAGATGGATGTTCTTTCACTAGAAAGAAAGATAAACACAAACGATTTTTGGGAAGAAAAGCAAATCAAATTCTTATAGAAATCTGATAATAAGAACATAGTTACAATATAATCTCTATTTATTTGAGAAAAATAAAAAATAAAATACTATTTCTTAACAAACAAGAAAACCAATATCACACCCTAATTACCATGTATCTCCAATGTTTATATGGATTGTGACTCATATATTACTTAAAAATAGAGCGCGTAAATGCTAACATGGCCGGATATATAGACATTCAACTGTTTCCAATACATTTATTTATTTATTTGGTCAACAATTTAATAATTAATCAATACATAGTATTAATATTTACACTGTCGAACAAATCCTCCAAAAATAGAAGTTTTGTTAAACAATGTCACTTCCGCATGAGATAGACATCCGATACACATAAACATTGGAGATATTTTTGTTAACAAATATAAATATACTAAATTAATTAAAAAACCAAATTAAAAAACACAACTCGTGATAAATCCACATGAGGTTTTAAATTTGATGCATTCAAAAAAAAATTATAAGTATTCATCAAAGTGATCACTCACGTATTCTGCATTTTTTAAATCAATAATTTATATATTTTTTATTTTTGAAAGAATAATAATTTTTTCATTAAATCTTTTAGAGTTTTTCTAAAGAAATATTTCAAAATTTTTTAACCTCTTTTATATCTTTTCCTATAATTTTTTTATCATCAAAATAACGGTAATGCATATAAATTATCACTTCACCTCTAAATTTATAATTAATAGTAATTGTATGATATAAAATCATAATAATTGTTTATTGATATTATACTATCATTAATTTTAAAATATAAAAACATTAACATTTTAAA
Organism: Croton laevigatus; assembly: GCA_949640765.1. Lineage (NCBI taxonomy): Eukaryota > Viridiplantae > Streptophyta > Magnoliopsida > Malpighiales > Euphorbiaceae > Croton > Croton laevigatus. The sequence continues at coordinate 19,919 of CATIWJ010401125.1, forward strand.
ATATAAAAATAAAAATTTTATTTTTTATTTTTTTTTATAACAATAGTGTTTGTATATTTATTTTTAAAAATATTAGACAATTTTAAAATTAAAATTTATTCACAAAAGTTCCAACTAAAAATCTTAAATATGTACAAATATCATATATATATTTAACATAGATATTCTATCTCTAGCCTAGGGGGAATTGGGAAAGAGATTGGGATTGGGATTGGGATAAGCCTCGAACCCGAGATCTCAGTCCTAATACATTCTTAGGCTTATGTACAAATATCATATTGAGATAAACCTAGTAGTGTAGGCTTATAAATTTCAAACTGGGCAAGAGGAGGCATCCATTGCAGTTGGTTAGCAAATTCAAAAACATAAATATCAAATTAAAATTGTTTATTTAATAACAAATTTTGAAATTGTTTTCAATAATGTTTTATAATTTTTTTAATGTATTCTTCTAAACATAAAATTATATAATAACTTCAATTTTTAGCGAGTACCTAAAATTAAAATGACGAAACATATTAAGATTTATTTAATTTAAGATCAAAATAATTATGAACTATAATTAAGAGAGAAGTTGAAACATTTTTTAACCTAACTTAACATTTAATAATATTCATTATTTAATTTAATTATCATAATAATTTATTATTAATTTTTGGAAAAAAAATCAAATTATGTTAAAATGACACATAAGTATTTGAAAGCTAATACGTATCATGTTTCATTCCTTATAGCATTTCTAATGCAATAATTTTTATTTTATTTTTTTCTTCTTTATTTTTTGGAATTATAATTTAATTTTTAACCAATCGCAATCCACCATTAAATGTAGACATTGTCTAGATAACCTCTAGAAGGTGAGCTAGATAATGTGAAATCCACATAAACTAGACATTCTAAATAAACACTGGCGTTGAAGACCTTTTAAAAAAAAATCTTCTATATATATTAGAAAAATCTCTATTAGTATTGGAGATGCTTTTAGAATTATAAATGTCATACATGTGATTTGATAATATTCGACTAGGCTCGGCTTATTTACTATCTGATTTCCAAGAATCTAAGCTTAGCCCAAGAGACCTAATATCGGCTTAGTGACCAGCCCAAGGCATTTTAAACAAGGGGCCCAATCAAGGGGTTAGAGATCATCCCAATGCAATTTTTTTTTCAAAGAAAAAATATTATTTTTAGACTTTTGCCCCCCTTAAAATGTTATATATGGGTAATTATAAAAATTTATGTTTATTCTTTATTTTTTTTTTTTTTCGACTGGAACCTAGGTACCGAGATTAATTTCAATGATCCACATTTCGCAGAATCCGACTCTGTATTGTAAATTAAATGTGAAAAAATCGAGAACCATTGAATTTGTAGTCAGATAAAATTTATAATACATAGTCGATTTCTATGAACTGTAACCACCAAAATTAATTACGAGACTCCATATAGACAATTTATCATGTCGTATTAAAAAAATAAAATAAAATAAAAAGCCAAATTCTCTAGTGGTGCTTGCCCATGCTATATTTGAACAAGTCAAATCATCATAGGAAAATGATAATAAAGATAAATATATGGAGAATGAATAATAAAATGCCAGCTATTGTTGTGCTTGTCCTCCTTGTCACTCTATGATAGAAATGACTATCCATTTTTATAGTTAAAAGAACCTATCTTTTCATTCATTAAAAACAAAAGCTGCTTTGTGTTTGTGTCAAGCACCTGGCAGACAAACAATCTAACAAAAGTATATGATCCATTTATTAAATTGTTTCCCCATACTTTGAATTAGGAATCCGTACGAATTACATTTGGGCAAGGAATCTAATTGTAATTAAGCCCTTAATCCAAGATTTCAATATATTTTTTGAGACAATCTTTTGCAATCTCCTCTTTTATTTTTCCCAATTTGAAAATTTTAGCTTCATGATTAGGAATCACAATATAAAAATTGAATTCATAAAATAAAAAAATTTCTAGATAAAGAATCCTAATGCTATGTTTAAAAAAAAAAAAATCCGAATAAACTTAACTTAAGAAAGAAACAATAAATTTAACATCTTAGTTTGCATATGTATCATATATACACTAGTTGTAAAAAGAGCTAAATCAAACTAAGTTAACTTATCACACTCAATAAGTTAAAATGGTATCATTTTGTTAATTTCAATTTTTTTTTTCAAATTAATTCTGAACGAAAAATTTCGGTCAAATCTTGATGTTTTGTTCAAATATTGCCTTTATAATTTTATATCTCCAATTTTTCTTATGGTTAGATTATCTCTTATTCCATACCTTAACCTACTCTATTTTGTTAAAAATTACTACGTATACGTATAGTAGTTTGAAAAATTTAACCCCATTGAAAAATGGCTATGGATATACGTATACCATTGTCATTAAGCATTTCTTTCAATCGTAAAGAGGTTCAAGCTCTAAATAATCATCCATTATAGCATTTTATACATTGTTTATGAAAAATGATAAATATTATTTATTTTTTAGAAAATGGTAAATATTAATTTAAACATTTTAAAATTTTCATTTACTATAAAATATGATTATTTTTTTTTCGACTCTTATGGTATATAGCACATTTTATAGAATTACTAGTAGTAAATAGCACTAGGTTTTGAATGTTAAATAAATAGCATATTTTAACCCTAATAAAAAATTTAAACCCTAAATTACCCTTACAACATAAACAGCGTTAACAAACACTAATCCAACCCAAATGAACATCCTTCCAAAAAACGTAGAAGACGAAATCGACAAAATTCAAAACGCAGAATACCTAAACGTAGAAGATGAAGTCCACACTAATCTGACTTCTCCATTTCATGTCGACCATCAGATTTTGAAAACACTGTTGATTTTTTCTTATTCTTCAGTTTTCCAAATCTCTTTCTCTTTTCTTCTTTTTCTTATTTTTGATTTTTTGACTGTGCTTTTGATATTTAGAGGAAAGAAATAATTTAATGGCGGCTAGAGTTTTGAAGGAGAATAAGACATAATGTAATGTATATATATATATACTCTGCATATATACATTGATTTTTGAGTGAGATAGTAATTATAATGGTGACTATTAGTTGTTCTATGTATACAGCATATATATGTACCACAAACACACACACACAAAATATATATATATGCTATATATATGGGAGATACATACGGATTTTTGGAGCCTAGCCATCATTAGCGATTCTCTCTTCTCCAAAGATCCGTATATATCTCACATATATACCATATATATACTAGTACATATAGTATATATGAACTCATTTACCGATATATACAGTTCCTTTATTATTTTTTTAAAACTCTAGCCGCCATACAGTTTTCTCTCTACAAAAATCACAAAAAACGAAAAAAATCGAAGGAGAAGAAGAAGTAGATGAAAAAGAAGAAGTAATAGTAGTGATATTGATCTTATATCTTTTGCAATCAATAAAATTGATTGACGAGAAAATAAATAGATCGTGCAATTGTGCAAGTATCAGATTGAAGAAGAAGCATATTGAACATGAGTACCCAAAAATGGAATAGATTTGTCGTATAATTTAGTTTCTTAGCCAAAAAACGAAACAGAATGAATTAGAATGCCGTTCCATTTTGTTTCCATTGAGAAAATGGAAGAATGGGAATAAAAAATAACCCCGAGGGGACAGGAGGAGTTAAGTGTTGCTATGGGGCGTTAAACTCAAACTGTGTAACACCCCTTACCCGACCATTTGCAGCCGAACTAAGAAGCGTCACATTACATAATTCATATCCTGTCTACTTAAATTACAATAATAAGGGTATTATTTTTTTTTTCTTCTATCTACCCTAACTTTGCATGTGCTGACTTCATCTTCACAGTATATGCCAGTCTAAGTTCTTCGGGCCCATTTGCTATTTATCAGTTCCTGTTTCTTTTACATCTTTCGGAGACCTACAAGTTCAGGATTAACCAAACTTGCTGAGCTA